>VDFB02301432.1:0-34205 GCA_007258455.2 Sequoia sempervirens | reverse complement strand
GACAAAGAAGGAACATTCACTGGACCAAAAATATCATAATGTATATAATCAAGCAAGACAAAAGATTTTTGAGGACTGGAATAAAATGAAACATGGTGTTGTTTACCATATATACAATGTTCACAAAATTCAAATTCGAGGTTACAATCTTCAAGCCCCTCAACCAGGTTTTTATTCTTCAAGTTTTTTAAACCTTTCTCTCCAATGTGGCCTAGCCTATTATGCCTGAGCATAGTCTTTTCTGTTGGAAGTTTAACTTCCATAGAGTTTACACTATTAGGAATTTCTTCCTCTTTTCCTCCATGAGTAGCTTTCTGTGACTTGGCAATGACACTATTGCTTTGCATAGCATGTGCATCAAGCTTATACAAGGTATCAACACAAGCACCTCTTGCTAGCACCATAGAGCCTCTAGTCATCTTGCAACCATTTCCAGAGAACGTGACTTGCACTCCAATATCATTCAACATACTAATAGAAAGTAAGTTTCGAGCTAGACCTGGTATATGCATTACATCATTAATTCTCTTCTCTCTTCCATTAGGGAATTGAATTCTAACTCTTCCACAGCCAACTATTTCCAATAATGAATCACTTGCCAAATACACCTTTCCACCATCGTATTTTTCATACTTCATGAACCAGTCTCTATGAGATGTCATGTGGAAAGATGCTCCATAATCAATCAGCCAAACATCATTTGATGCCTGCATAGCCAAGGCTACAATGAAAGCATCTGCATCACTCTGAGAAGAATCATTGTTGGAAGAATACTTCTTCTTCTTCTTTTTCTCCTCTTTACAATCCTTTCGAACATGACCAAGTTTCCCACAATTCCAACACTTCACCTTGGACTTATTTCTAGGAGACTTTGATCTCCCCTCTGATTTCAATTTGGACTTCTTTTCCTTCTTCTTGCCTTTATCTTTAGATCTGCCTCTAACAGCAAGAGCCTCCTTCACCATCTCAGAAGATTTCCTTCTCATCTCTTCTGATAACAAAGAAGCAACAATATCTTCAATCTTAAAAGTGGATGTCGTACCCCCAATAGCCATCACTAGGTCATCCCAAGAATCTAGCAAAGAACATAATAATAGCATACAATGATCTTCTTCATCAATCTTCACACCCACATATGTTAACTGTACAATCAACATGTTGAATGTGTTGAAATGATCAACAATGGATCCTCCTTCCTGCATTCTCAAAGAGTAAAACTTCTTCCTAAAGAACAATTTATTCACCAAGGACTTGCCCTGATAAATAGCTGCCAGTCTTTTCCACAAGGAAGATGCAGTATTTTCTTCATGAACATTCAGAAGAACAAATTCTACTAAATAGAGCCTTATCAGCCCCTTTGATTTTGTATCTGCAAGGTCCCAATCCTCTTGCTTCATTCCTGTAGGCTTTGTTCCAGACACAACAATCCAAAGATCACGATCAACCAACAGACATTCCATTTTAAGTTTCCACAACTCAAATTTGTTGCCATTGAATTTCTCAATTTCAATCTTTCCTGACATGCTTTCCATCTTAACCTGTAATTCAAATTACCAAACTTCTACAAGACTCCCACTGAACAGAATTGACACAAAAAAACCCAATGTACCCACAAGGATAATACAACTAGCCAGGCTCTGATACCACTTGTAAGGAAAGCTAAGGTACATAACTAACTCTCCTAATGTCAAAACCTTAGGGAAGAATGTAGAGATACTTTTAAATTTTCAATTACAAACCAATTAAGATACACTTGAAAGCAATAACAGAAACAGAGAAATAATCATACACAGATGAACACCAGATTTACGTGGGAAAACCCTTACGGGAGAAAAACCCACCACACCAAGAAAACCCCTTTTTATTACAATAATGAAATTACATATAGAGTACGGGCTTCACTCTCTCTGATGTCAATTTACAGCAACATTCACAATGATCAACCTTGTACAGAATATTGAAGTTACAATACTCTTAGAATTGAATTCATACTGATTATACATCGAACTATTCATCCAACTGTTCATGCAACCATCAAAACCAAACAACATTTGTAATTCTTGAGTATATACATGATGCCCATGGTCTATAGATCTTCCTCTCAATAACGGCCACAATAGTCTAACTGCTAGTGGTTCCCATTCTGCTTCTCTAATTGGTCATAGACTCACCACGTAGGATAGTCATCACTCGATCAAGGCGTTCAACCTATGTTTGCATGTCGGTGAGACACTGACCATGTCTCCCCGATGCCACAAGACCCAATTGTAGTTATTTCCAAGAGTCCTCACCATCGGCAAGATGTTACACCGAGTTCATAAGTTGCATCGACGTCAACCTTCTCATCGGTGAGACAATTGCTATTCGATGAGACATCATACTGATGCCTTCAAGTTACACCGCAATGTTACACTATCAGCGAGACTTCGTTCATCGCTAAGACTTCATACCGAAACCTCCATGTTACCCCGAGACCACCTTTTTCTAGGAGTCATACCAAAGACATCCAATAAAAAAAACATGTTGCATTGTCAGCAAGACTTACCGCTATCGCTGAGAGTTCTTACCGAAATCTTCAAGACACCCTGAGATCAGCTTTCGACAAGAGTTATACCGAAGACAACCCACATCATCGGTGAGACAAACACCCATTGTCAAGAGTTCTTACCGAGCCACCATATGTTATCCCAATGACTCCAAGTGTAGCTCTCGGTGAGACTTTCCATATCGACAAGACTTCATACTAAAGCATATAAGTTACTCCAATGACACAGTTGCCACAAGTCTCCCCGACCAACACATGGAACCAAACCATCAGCCAGAGATCTCCTTGAGCAGGGTGAGATAAAAATTGTCACAACGATCATCATGTCACAGCGATAGGTCCATTCGACAAGACTGAAACAAGGTATCAGCAACCAAAACTTTTCAAAAGGTTCCAAAGCTGCTAGTCGGCCAGACAATATGGATGTCACATCGACTTGGCTCTTTTAGAGGTTTCAGCCTATGAGATTGAGGCACACAATTCCAACAATTACTTTCCTGATAAATTTTTTATTGTGAAAAAGAAGAACAAAATTATAGTAGTAGAAGTGGCAAAAAATAAGAAGGTCAAAGATGAATAAGTGGGTATGAAGGAGTCCCTTTATTTTTCTAACAAAAATTAATTTGCAAGTCAATTGGTGTATGCAAGTGAAGATAAGAAATAGGAAAAAAAAAGATTTGACAAAGAGGATTGTGAAAAGAAGAAAGAGAAAATGAAGAGTTGCAGCCCTATGATGTAAGTGACATGGAAAGAACATGTGGGATCAGGGCACATGATTGTGGTTAAAGAAAAGAAAGAAAATAATAGAATCATAAAGAAGGAATGGAGAAATAAAGAGGAGAAAAAGAAAGGATGAGGATTTGTTTGAAGGAAAGGTAACAAATGAAATGAATGTGGGAATAGATGAATTCCCTATTTTATGTGCTAATATTATTTTGGATGCAGGTGAAGAAAGGGACACAGTGGAGTTTCATACATATGGCACTGAAAAGGAAGGAATCCTCATGCAAGTGGATAATAAAGAAGATAAGAATGAATTCGTAGCTGAGAAAGAGGTATTGTTTAAAGATATTGATGTTGATTTGTGTGAAGAAAAGATAAAGGAATATGTTGAAGTGACTATGAAGTTGGGGCAGCAATTTTTCCTCGAAAAGACATAAATATGTTGAATAAAATGGCACATTTGAGTGCAATGGAGGAGGTAGAAGAAGAGAGTAACAAGATTGTAGTAGATATTCAAGAAGAAAGAGCTAGGAAAACAACATAAAAGCAGGGAAACATGTAGGTAAAAGGTTATTTCTATAATATTTGTGAAAATGAGTTTGATGTTATATTACTTGCAAAGGAATTTAATGAAATTGTGGATACAAAAATTAGTGTAAGGAATAGTATTGTCATAAAAGAAGAAGGTGAAGTTGTAGAGATATAGAATAGTCAAGTCTTAACAAAGTTTTTTCTTCATGAGGATGTGGAGACGATTTAGAATTTGGGGCAGCAATGTGAAGAAGAATGCATAAAAAGTTTCTTAAGTGAAAGAGGTGAAGGAGTAGCAGAAAATAAAGAAGATGATGACTTATTAATGCAGATTGCAATAGTTGAAAAGGAGTGGCTTGCATTGACAATAGGCGAAGAAAAGTTTGTGGCATTGAAAGATGAGGTAAAATTTACATCTTGTGAATATTTTGATGAATTTAATTTGTATGTAAGTGATATGGTTAAAATTGAAGGGTATGAGGATATTGAAAAGTATGTTGCAGCAAGAAAGGAGGAAAAAAAATAGAGGAAGAAGAAAGTGAAGAACGAATAGGTGAAGGGAATGTGCAAAGTGAATCTATTAACTTCTATTATTTTGTTAGTGTTTATTTATATGTAGAAATTAAGAATGATAAACAAAAGTGGGAAGATGAAACTTGGTGCAGTTGGAGGATTTACATGAGGGGAAGAAAGAGGGGAAAGATGAAGGAAGGGAGAGACAAGAAGTTTCACAAGAAAGAGAAGAAGAAAAATCAAGTCAATAAGGAAGAGAGGTGGATGATGAACAAACATAGGATCTTCAAATTTTCATGAGTTCCCACTCATGGAACATTTCTCTTACCCGGGTTGTTTGATGTAGTAGCATCTAGGTGCAAAAGCAATCATTCACACCAAAACAATTATTTATTTTATTCTCCTTTGATTTTTGGCTTTGGTTGTGGTCTTGCAAGCATGATTTATTTTAAAAAAATTATTTTCTCCTCACACTCCTTCAATATCAAATTATTCTACAAGTTTGAACAATTAAATTGAATATGGGATTTTTTTTTGTGCTTGAAATTGATTTTATTCAAAATTTAAATTTCAACACTAAAACCCATGCTCAAACATGAATTTTACAATTTGGGATCCTTTGTAACTCCAGTGAGTTTGAAAATTGTTTTTCATCAATGTTGGAATCTTCAGGGTGTAAGTGGTTGAGGTAGTGGAGGTGCAAGAATGAGATAATGGATGTTAATTAAGGAAAATATCAGAAAGTTATCATGAATGAACAATTAGTGGGTTGAATGCATGAGTCCCATGCCCAAAATGGAGGAGGTAGAGATTTGAATGGATTTTTTGGGAGAGGAAGATTGTCTGGATCATAACTGTGAGACACAGTCTCAATAAATTGGGCATAACTTTCTCATATCAAAACAAAATAGAAAAATTCAAAATGTTCTGGAAAGCTAAGAAGTAGACACATAAAATACAAAACTAGTTTTAGATAATTAATTCAAATGAGGGAACAATGAAAGAAAAAAGGTGATGGGTTTTATAAGCTCTAAGATAGAAAAAGAGAGAAAAAGAAAGTAGAAGTGTGAAGGAGAGCATATGGGCACCCCATTTTCCATGCTCAAATGTTGGAGAGGTGATGTTAGTGATGTTTTGATAATGTTTGTAGCTGATTTATGAGTTTTGTAAATCATATTTGTAAAAGTTGAAGGCATTCTTACCTGTAGATTATTTCAAAGAGGATTTGATTTTTTCAATGTGTTGTTGAATTTGAAGATTTAAAAAATATTTTCCATTGTATTTTTATTTATGAGAATGCATTTCATGTTATGGCTACTTGGATGGGTTGTTTGAAAAAACCCTTCAGTATTGAATGCATCATAAAGACTTCAATCTTCCATAAGCAATGATTGCAAAAGAAAAAAAATTGCATAATAAAATAAATGGGTTAAACATTTTTAACACATTTTAAGGAAAAGGGTTTCCGGTCAAGAATAAGAGCATTCAAGACTTCAAGATTTGGTAAAATTTCTGAAAGAATTTCTTTTTGGATAAACACCGTATAAAGAGTTAGAGACTTTAGAAAACAAAACACAACCAAGATGAAATCTTTATATATTTTTCATAGCTTCTAGGTGGAAGCCTAAGACTAGAGAGGGGGAATGTAAGGAAGCTAACATTAGTCTAACTTTGGTTTTATTTTGTATTCATATAGTTGGTATGCATGTGTAGACATTTATTTTCTTATAAATGATACAATATGTTCATTTAATAAAATAATTTGATCATATAGTGTTTTGGTTAAATGTTTAATTTTGGCAAGAATAAATGTCTTTAATTATTATGATAGATCTTATAATTATTTGATCCTAGAAAACTTTGATGTTTATATTTAATGTATTGATTATAATTTCCAAATTTTACTAATACTTCAGTTGAGATGTTGCAGGAGGGTAGCACAGGTTCCTTAAGAATTGGAGACAATGTCCAAATGATAAATATTTAATTATTGGTCTTTAATTTTGTAAGGGGATTTAGTGTTAAGAGTAATTTGATTTATCTGTTTTCTTTATTTGCAAAGGAAGTATGTTTTATTTGAGGGAAGTTGAAGAGTAGGGAGGAATTCTATTTTAGAGAGGGATTTGGGTATGGGTTTGGGCTCTCTCAATGGTTTTTACTATATTCCTTCTCAATTTGTTTGGGATTCCAATTTTGTGTGAAAATTGTTGCTTCTTTGGGTGATTTGTTGAAAGATCTTGCGGGTTGAAGGACAATAATAGAGAGAAGGAATTTGAATTATTTTCTTGGTATTTTGTGTTGATCATAACATGGATAGACAAAGTAAGTTTTGTAATTTGACTTGGAAATTTTGATGTGTTTATTGAATGCTAGATGGATTTTGTTTATGTTCCAAAAATTTGGGTTAATGTTTTGTGTAGAAACTTGTTTGTGTGATGGGGGTTTTGGGTGTGTATAAGGAGCGAATCTCGCTTGAAGGCCAAGAGCGTCCTTTGTGTGGGGTTGAGAAGGCTGTGAAGCATCTCTTAGGGATTCATGATAAAAAAAATTATGTGTATATATGTGGTGAGGGAAATGGGTGTTGGGTGGAAAATGGAGTGGCTAATTGTGAAGGTGATGTGAATTAGATGTGAATTTGGCATAGGAGCATGCTTGCATAAAATATGTGCCAATTTAGCATAGAACAATGCTCGCATAGCACATGCAGTAATGTGGCATAGGCACATTAGGGTTTGGCACATGCATAATTTGGCACAAGAAGGCTAATGGGTATTACATCAACCTCATTATATGTCACATTCACATTACGTTGTGCAATAAGCATAATTGGGTGTGATCCATGTGCACTGCATTGTTCATGCATAATAGGTTGTGGTACAAGTGCACCAACTTGTCATGTAACACACCATGGGTGGTGCATGCACACAAGTATTGAGTTAGTAGATAGGGAGGAAAATTTAGTTTGTTGGGGAATGTTTAGGTTAGGGTGTAAGGGGAAAATGAGCTAGGGTTGGATAAAATGAGGGTGAAATTTTTTTTTTTGGATATGGAAACATGTGGTAGGTTAGAAAAATGGGTTAAGGAAATGAGAAAATGGGTTAGGGAAATATGAAAATGAGTTATTCAAATGAGAAAAAATCAAAAATAGATGGGTTTAGATAGGAAAATATGTTAATGAAATGAGAAAATGGCTAGATGGGGTGGGGGAAGGGGATTAAAAATGGAGAAACAAATGGGTTGGATGGGAAAAGGGATGGGCTAATGAAATAAGGCAATGGCTAGGTTGCATAGAAAAATGGGAGGGGAAATAAGAAAATAAATTGGTTTAGGTATGAGAAAATTTAAGGAAATGAGAAAACAGTTGAGTGGGATGGGAAAAAAGGAGAGGAAAAGATTAAAAAAAAAATTATATAGAAAAATAGGTTAAGGAAATGGGAAAATGGATGGGCTTAGGTTTTGGAAATAGGTTGATCAATTCTATGTCTATGTGTAGATATTTCTCATGGTGGTGGATTGAGAGAGGTATCCCACAATGTTGAGGCTGATGGGATATTTTTTCCCTTCAACTAGATAATCCCTTCCTTGGTGTCTTGCACATAATCTAGACATAACTCCTTACATTCATCAATACTACCTTCAAAATAAGAATGGGTGAACATCTCTACACTCTCTCTAGGAAAGCTTGAATCCATTTATCATATTGAAAAACTTGCAAATGGTTGACATTGTCTGGTACACTAGGTCAATAAATCATTTCAATCATATACGAATCTTTCTTGAAATATGGATAAGGTAAGAATAAAGAAGTAGATATAGCCAATGAATCAGCTTTAGAGTTTAGGTCCCTAGGTAGTGCTTCAATTGAGAATGCAACAAAATGCTCAATACAATCCCACACTTTATTCTGATAATGCTTTAACCTTTCATTCTTAATTCTAAAAATCTTACAAACTTGTTTGACTATTAACGCAACATCTCCCAATACCCAAAGCATTTTGATTCATTTTTCTTTTGCTACCAGTAGTCCCAATAACAAAGCTTCATACTCTACAGTGTTATTTGTGTTACCAAATTCTAATTTATATGAAAAAGGGAAAGTTTCACCAGTAGGGGATATCAAGAACACACTTGCACCTGATCTTAAAATGGAACAACTCCCATCAAATTCTAAAGTCCAAAGTTCAAAGGAAATATCTAGACCAATAAGTTCAATATCTTTTCTTGGTTCTAAAATGAGCATATAGTTCCCAAATTCTGATTCTTCAAACCAAATTTGTGACCTAGGATCCTCTTACTTCAATACTATAAATTTATCTTTTGGATTTGGTTTTAGGTGTACCTTGTTTCCTATGGGAATTTAAGTGTGAGACTAGTCCATCTAAACTTCACCTCCTAAGTCTTTAAAAAAGATTCTACTCAAAAGCATGTAATAACTAGTCAAGATATCTGCTACAAGGATGGTCAATTTAAGCCTTTGTCCAAGATAAGCTGCAAGAGAAACCTGGGAATATTTAATTTTTCCAACCAAATGCACAATATCAAAGCCTAAGCCACTTTTGTAGGCATAAAATTACTTAACCTGTATCCATTAATAAATAGAGACACATAGAAAGGATTAGGTTTTTCCCCTAGATTATTTGATATGATGTTTTTTTTTTCATGGATAAACTATATGATGGCTCCTCAACATTAATCATTTGGTCATCCGAGACAAAATTAGTTTCAGAACTCTCATATTTCACATACTTTACTAATCTATCTAATTCCTTGTGATTCACTTTTAGGTACTCTACCTGTGAAATTTGTATTTTGGAGTTCTTACAAAAATTCACTATATCAAAAGAATTAGAATTTTCAACTAATGATGAATCAAGAATTTTATCAATATTTTCTAAAAAATTAACTTCCTTGAGACGAGGAACCATTCTTAGATGAAGCACTAGATTTGGTGAACAAGAATTTAGTGGTATTCCATGTACCTTTATGATTTGAATTTTTTTGACCACAAGTTAATATTGCATAGGAAGAATCATCCAAATTAGTATAAATATTGCCCTCTCTTAAAAATCAAATTCATATTCAAGAAATCCAATTGTAGATTCACCACATTGAGTAGAAACACTCTTTTCATCAATGATTTCCTCAATAACCTCCTTGTAGTCATTTGCATGAATTTATTCATCTCCAAACAATCTACTCCATCATGACCAATGGTTAAATGAAAATCACACATATTCTTTTTATTCTGGCTAGGAGGTGCTTATATATCAAGTCTTTGTTGAGTGGACAAAAGAGGAAGAGTTTAATTATTTGATTGTATGTTTCCTTTTCTAGATATATCTTGATATGGTTGGGAACTTTTGGGAATTTTCATCTTCAAGGAAATCATTCCATTAGCTAATCTTTGAATCATAGGATTTGATGAGGTAGAAGCTTGAGACTTACTTAAATACAATTCTCTTTTCCATTTTCCCATTGTAATCAAATAATCTTCTAATTCAATTGCTAGATTTTTAGCTGCATCCAAATTAGCTACCAATGCTCTTCTCAGATCAAAGATAATATCGGGTGATTTTGCATTAATTAAGAAGCATTTTTTATTCTCGGGCATGGTTCTTTTTATATTATCAATTTTATTCACCAATTTATTGAACTTAGCAACAAACTCTATCATAGTTTCATGAACCTCTTTCTAAAGTTGAGTCAATTATGAAAGCAATGAGTGTTCATCTTCCACAATTCTAAATCTATTCTCAAATTGAGTTCTCATTGCTTCCCATAAATGAATAGAAGCATTAGGAAGGTGGTACAACCACATAAAAGTAGTGTTAGTGAGTGACTCCACAAATAACCTAATTGTGATTTGTCTTCATGTTGTACACCCAACACCCCACTTGCAACAAAGGCACTAATTTGTTCATCAATTGAAACTATACCATCTACTTTGAACTTAGGAATTTTTTTCTTGGAACCTTTAGAAGATTCATGTAGCTAGTCACCAAGGTCCAAAGGTCTTATTGCTTCCCCCCAAGGAACTGGTACCTGATGAGCCATGTTTTATGTAAAATTAACAACTAGGGGAACTATAGTACTATGTAGGATAAGAGCTTGATAGGTATGAGAACAATTTTATTCTCTTGTTGTTGAGGATGGATTACTTTTAAATCTAATTCTCTTATTAGTTCATGTAAAAATAGATAAATTACCTTCTTGCAAGGCTTTGAAAATTGGATCAATAATACCTCTCCTTTGTTCACCTCTGGTATATCTTCCAGAATCCAATGTAACCGAAAAGATTCAATAAATTATCCTCTAATGTGTGCTCTATGAAGAGCAATGATTCTATCAATGATTTGTAATTTTTTTTTATTAACGTAAAACAGGTTTTGAAGGGACCAAAAACCTTGAACAAAAAAGGAAGTGGCAGAAAAGATAAGACAATTGACTGCCCGCCTAGAAAAAACCACAAAAAACACCAGTTGATTACCAGACCATCAACCAACCATCCGAAGAGACATCAGCCGAAAAGAAAAAAATAGAATATCAAGCCAAATGACCCTTAAAGTAGTTCTTTAAGCATTTTTGCAGCCCCCAAGTCCTTGGCTGCCAACTTGTCATGCGTTTCCATAATTTCTTCCACATCATGAACAACATCATTCTTACCTTTCTTTGTTTTACTACGAGTACGTAAAATTGGACCAGCAGCCAAATTAGTTGAAAGCCCATCCATACCAACTTCCTCCCCATGATTTGAGATCGTCTAATCACCAAAAAATCCCATCCTAGTCAGCTCCATGGCCTTCTAATTAAGGAAAATCATCCCTTCAGCCAATGCCTCCAACTTCTCCTTACTTATGTTGATGAGCGTATCCAAATCCCTTCAGAGTTTCTTGTTTTGTCTCTCCAACACTGCCACTCTAAGTCCATAGTCATTCTCTAGAGTAGCAATTTCATCCACCATACAACCCACACTTGAATTCAAATGCTGAGACAAAGCAAAAATAGAATCCTGCTCTTTTAGACTTTGTAGAGTAGAGATATTGTACTTGGCAATGGTATCAAGCTTGTTATGGAGAGCCTAAATCTCTTGAACAAGCCAGATAAATAGATCGAAAGAAATATCCACCCCTTCCTTCACAAGGCTCGACACCAACGAAAAATCCATAGCACCTCAGAACAAACCCCTGCCCTGATGCGAACCACCCAGAGGTTCCTCCAAATGAACATACTCAGAACCCAACTTGGCCTTCCCCCGTTCCCTAAAAGCAGAGCCCCGAGCAGAATCTTCAGGGTTTTCAACCGAATTCTTTTTACCGACACCAGGGACCTACCACTAGCCGTCACCTCAACCTGAAAACTACCAACCACCTTCTCAGTATTATCATTCATTTCCTTGGCATGCCACTTACACTTCTTACCAGCAAAGCCCTCAACAACATCCTTAGGAATCTTTAGCTTACATTTCACATGAGGAGAAACTTTCAAGGAAGAAGGGAAATCACTCATATTCAGAGTATAATCCAAATTAGTATCAAAGCCATTAGACCAACCATCTGACTCATCCTCAGCCTCTATGCCAATAGACTCCTGAATTTCAACAATATTGCATTTGCCACTATCTTTCCCCAATTTCTTAGAAACAGGGGACTGAGGAGTTCTCACAATGCAGTTAGCTTTGATACACTCAATAATTAAAAACATTAATCCTTCATGAAAAAAGGGATTCCTAGGGTTTTTTCTATGATTCAAAATTCTTTTGTCCATAGATAGTAGCAGATAGAAGGGAAAAGAAACTAGCTTACCATGGAAAAAATGGTTGAGCAGAACAAAATGATGACCATAGAGCACCGTAAATTTACCATCCAGAGTGAAGTAGCACATTAACACCACAACAACTGCTTGCCAAATTCATTTGATCTTAGTTAGGTCATAGCCACCACAGTCCAAGCGAACCAGTTTACCCCTTTCCCTATCACAGAGAAAATTCTGCCTAGTAGATTGTGAGATATTCTTGTCTCGGTAAAATTTTATACCTTCCATAGATAAGCCAGTCACCTCTACGATAAGATCTTCATCAATGGTAATATCCCTACCATACAAACTCAGCATGCGACCATGCCATGCAACCATAAAATCCTTAGAGACTAAGTATTTTAAAACCTTCAATCTCTCCAAGTAAGGAGTAACACCCCCTCTCTACAAAATTTCCCAAACTCTAGGATTAGCCTTGGTATCTATTGACACCAAAATTTGATGAGGTAACAGAGTCTTATGGGAAACTCAGTTTAAGGGGGACCTTTTGTGCTAAACTGAGTAACCTCTAAATTTTTAGAGAAGTCATCTTCTTCTATAATGGGGTTTGAAAAGGGAAAATGAAGCAAATATAATAAAATAAAGTCCAACATAAGGCAATGCCCCAAGATTTAATGATGGGCACGATAAATCATAGATTTAAGGGCTTGAATGGTGTTGTAGTGTTCCAAAATATTAGAGACTTAAGATTATAGCATAGAGAATTCATTCATTGACATAAAATAGCATTGCATACATTCCTACTACCAAGAAGAGTCCTTAGACATGACCAAGGTAAGCAAACTTGCATCCAACATATATAAAAGTTCTCAAATGAAGTGTCAAGACAATAAAAAACATAGTTCATAGTTTGATCAAATAGAATGAAAAATAGAAAGGCCAAACAATTGGCAATGTCTGAGAGTTTTTGCAATTAAATAAAATAGTAATAAAGGCCTAGCGTCTTTTTTTTTTACTAAAACCAGCATATTTTTCTCAAATTTTGGACCCTTTTCTCATCACAGAGAAAAGTATATATAGCATGAAAAACCTCCCACCGCCTCAAAGAGTAGTAACAGAAAAGATCTCGCAATCCCCGACAATGATGCCTGAATCAGAATATTTCATAGGCTGTTACAATAAGATTGATCCTAAACAAAGCATCCAGTCATCCTGGGCATAGGTGCATCCTCAACAATGATGGTGGTGGTCCTACTTAGACAAGTGTCACCCTCCTGAGTGAATGATAATGACGTGTAGTAGCCAATAGCCTCATTCGGTTCATTAATCTCCTACCTTTATATGAGATTGGTGGGTTAGGCATGTGGCAGCTTGTCGCTACCCACATGAACCTTCATCCCTTCCCTACAGAGGATTTGCGTTAAGGCTACATGTGTCAAATGGTCGGAGCCTTCACCAACAACGGAGGGAACGATCGTTAGCCGGGCGTAACAAAGACGTGTGGCAGCATTTCGCTGGCCACGGTTGCTAATTCATTTCCGCACTGAAGGATTTGCAAACATTAGACACGTAGCGAGTGCATACTACAGTCAGCCACCATGGGGCCTGCTAGCACCTTTTAGGAATGAGGGCTTTATGGCCGCATTTCGCAGCTCGATGAGGTGTCAAGGAAACAAGAAACAAAAGTATCCCATAGCCGCAACACGTGGAAGCACAAAAGAGTTTCCCAGGATCCGAAGGAAATGTTGATACTCGAAGTTGCGAAGAGTAGAAACGTGGAGTGGCAGATCAAAACCTTGATAAAAGGCTGAGTAGACTTGGCGATGCACAGGTCAGCGCATAGAAAAAATAAACGTGAAGGGAGCTGGTTAAATATTTATTAACGAATTTTGGCGACTATTAGGGGTGTTTCGACTAAGGAACAAAGAACCCAAAATTTCTCTAGTTCCATAGACCAGAGTGCCATTTCATTAGGCCAATGGAGTCACAGATTGGAAAGAGCCACCTGCAAAGGCGACCGTTCATCCTCAGACGGCTTCACTATGTTGCACAAATTCTCCTGTGCTCCACTTAGATCAATAGTTTCTTTGTGAGGTAGCACATTAGGTAAACTGGCCCTTGCTTGTATATGAAATAGTAGTTGTGAGAGTAGATGAATGAATCCCTCAATTTTGGTCACCATGGGAGGATTACTGAAATCTCTGAAAGCATCTAGGTCATTTTCCTTCTCTTCTATCTTTTCTGCAATCTGCTCGGTCATGGCAATAGAGCCATCCTCAAGGAACGAGGATGACAATCCCATCTTACTTAACTCAGAGAAACTTCCCCGTATACTACCTAGTTTCTTACTCAGAATAGCCACAGCTGCCTTAGTGCACTAGATGTCGGAGTGGCAATGGATGAATTTGTTTGCCGTTTGGGCAGCAGTATCCCAATCCTTAATACTCACTCTGACTAGACTCTCATTAGAGACCAAGTATAGCTTGATGAGTAGATCTTTGGCTTCAGGAACCTTTTCCAAGATGAACCATGGGAATTGCTCAACCATATCATGGGCCTTCTGGCTTAGCCTTGATGCCTTGGTGATGAATCAGAGGGTAGGATACAATGTTAAGCAAAAGGCTTTAATCTTTTCCTAGTAGGAAATGTACAATTCCTTAATCAGTGGAATAATGTCTGATTATGTAGAGGGAGGCAAGAGAGAGCTTTTAAGAGAAGGAATCTCCACATCTCTTGAAATAATGGCTTCAGCCAATTCTGCCCTTTTCCTTTTCTCGGAAGCTAGCTACTCCACAGAGCTGCTCATTTCTTTATTCCAGTTATCCTTGGCTCATGAGTGATTTGCTAAGTGCTCGTCTAGAGAATCCTTTGTCTCTTGGAGTTCTTCCTCTATTTAAGCTTTTAGGCCTTTAAATTCGTCCTCTTTCTCTTGTGTTGTTTGCTCATATTGAGCCTTTTGGTACTCTAGCTCTTCATTCTTTTGTGCCATTCCTTGACTATACTTAAGGAGAAGCTACTTCAGTTCTTCATTCTTCAGTTACAGATTCTACTCTGCCTCCTAGTTTTTAGTTTGTAACTCTTTTATTATGCTAGGGTCGGCAACCTAAGTCTTCACAATTTTTCTTTGAAGTCTGTTCCTCTCATCATCTGTTGCCAGCGCCCTTTCAGTCATGCGGGAAATATCCACCTCTAAGGATTTCTCTTTCCTCTCCAGAAAAATAACCCTTTCCCTTGCTACTTTGAGCTACTCATCCTTCTTCTTTAGCTAGCGACCAGTTTTAAGGAAGTCAGAAGTGACTATCCATTGCGTTTCCTCCATGATTTCAACTTTATCTTGCGGTCGGGCTACCTTCATGTCGAGTCCTACAACATATATCTCATAGTCTTCTTGTTGCATTTCTCCCTGAGGTTTGCTTACCCTTGGGTACATGGTTGTGAACTTCAATTCTTCTCGGGCCTCATCATAAAGAGCCTGTAATTTTGGCTCAGTAGAAACACTGTCATCTTTTTCCTTGCGTTTTCTCATTCTATTTGCACATGCCTCTTTCCCGCAATCTATATGTGTTATGAATTCAGTTGGCGATGAAACTAGTTCACCTATGAAAGGAGCACCAGAAGGCAGGGCATAGGGATAGGTAACTTTCATAGGTGTGGACATTTGTTTCTTCTGGAGAGTGACAGTTTGTGGGGAGAAGTGGGGCACGTTCCATAGTTTGGTTTGAGAACCAACAACAAGGCTAGTCATTTGTAATGACTGAATTGGGGAATCAACCATAAGGCTCATTGGCTGGGATGGTGGAGGAGTTGTTAATGGGGTGTTAGCCTGTTGCAATGGAAAATGATCTGCAATAATAGTGGAAAAAGAAGGGGCACTCGCAGGGGGAATGCTTTCCAAAAGCGAGATGAGGAAGGTCTAAGCGATAGTGATAGATGTAAGGATCTGCGGAGGAGTAAAGACAAGAAAAGTGGTTTACAAAAACTAGGTGAATCCTATTGAATATGTCAGACTAAAATTAGAAGGCAGAGGGCCAGTCCTTATGGTAGGGATCGCCAATGAGGCAGGGGCAGATACCAAGGAATGAGAAGCATGAATAGAAGGAGTGAATTTTACCTGTTGACTGGTCAATGGTAGCTCCAGGATCATCATCGACTCCTCTTCAGCCTCAGGTTCCTGGCCAGCTATGAGTACTCTTCCTCCAGTGGGTTCTTGCGAACCCTCTCTAATAATACTTTTTGTGTGTTGTTGTTTCACAGGTGGGGTCTCTCTAGCTTCGGCAGTCATCTCCGTTTGCTGAAGTGATAGCCTAGTTGGTTTAGCAGCTCAAGTGAGTGTATGCAATCCCCTTGATATATTAAAACACACATTTGTGGCCACATAGGAGGGCTATCCGGGGCTTTTTTCTTTTGATGTAGATGAGGCCGATGTCACCGCTTCCTCCTCCTACTCCTCAAATTCTTCATCTGGGTCTCTACTTCTATTAATACTAGAGCTCAAGCTGGGGTGGCCCTCTTTCCACCATTTTTCAAATTCTTAGTCATCCTTTAGTTTGTTGTAAGGAGCATCCAACTGTGCCCATATGCCATGCTCCATGAGGACATTATCCTAGGCCATCGCCACAACAAAGTAGAACTTTTACCATGGACCTCTAGTGTCCTGCATAGGGATACATGCCAATTCAACAATTTTTTCATCTTTGTCCACCCACGAGTTACGCCGCTTCTCTTAGTATGGTCAGGAAACATGGGTAACTCTCATGTGTGGTTCTGGAAAATCATCGAAAGGGTTGTATTCTATCTTATCATTTACCAGTACCAACCCTAGATAGGTCAGCTTGTCCTCTAACAACTAGTCCAATTGTTTATTTATCAGAGTCACCGACTTGAAATTCTTCGAACAAGAGAAGAATCCCTTCCTCTTGACCTTTTCACTGCTACAGAAGGTAAAATCAATGATACACACCTATTGAAACATTTTCAGTGTGAACACTCTATCTGCGACACAGGATGGGAGCAAGAAAGGTTTGTCAGTAAAGCTCCGCATCCGGAGGATTGTAAAATCTTTGCCTATGAACTAGTCACAAGCAGGGGTGAAACTCTACATAAATCCAGTCTACTCCTTATCGAGCCAGATTATATCACCTTTTCTGATTAAATCATGCAAGACCAGAGCTATGAAATAGTCCAAAAATGCATATTATTCATATGATGCAGAAAGAAAAGGTGTCCACGTTGACACTGGCTTCTTTTTATTTTTCTCATCAAAAATTGATTACGAAAAATACCGAGTGAAGAAATCTGGGTTCTGATGTAGAAACATGTAGACTAGGAAGGAAAGAAACCTAATTTTTTTCTCTGCCTAGTAATTCTCAATTTGCTGTATCATTTCTTCTACCATAAACAAAACAAAATTATACCAGAAGAGATCATGTTGCTTACGAAATTGGAATGTTGGTCCCAGTTGAAAGGTCTCCACCTTCTCATCAGAGTCTTAGACAGACACAAAGGCTAGCATGGACTTGGAATCCTATAGATCATCATGTAATTCACCACACGACAACAAAATACTTGGCAGTTTAGCGGTTGGGATGCCTTTCCTACTAGTCTCCTCCAACAAGAACTTTGAGTTCTTTCTCATCTTCTTCAATATTTTCTCTCCTTTGCCAGGGTGAAAGGGCTCGATATTATCTCTTCTCTTACTTGGATCTAGGATGCATAACATGTGCCAGATGGCCTATGGAGTGATGTGCACCCTTAAGCTGTGGCCTTCAATGTAGCAGGTATCAGGATTATAATGCTGGATAGTAGCATCAACTACCTTTGGGCAATAGTGCACCAATGGGACCATGTATTGAGGGAGACCGCTGTACCAAAATCTCTTCACCGTAGATTGGTCTACCTTTGGTGCCATCAACCTTGCATAGACTGCCTCCCTGAGGGACTTCGGGTTTTTCATAAGTCGTGGATCGTAGATATTATCCCATTTTTCTTCAACCCTTTTCTGGTTTCTGCAACTCTTGGGCCTATTCAGCTCTTTTGTATAGGCCCTCCTTAGCCTGCTGGGTATACTAGGCATAGCATATGCCACATCCTCGTAGAAATATACCTCCTCTAAAGAACGTGTAGCTGTAAACAACTCCTGGCTAATTTCTTCTTGCATTGGTTGAGATGATGTCTCTGACATTTTTCTTTCGGTGAAGATCTCCGCAAGTTCTTGGCTCTGTAATTCTCCTCGATTCTGGATACATAGAAGAAGAAGAACTCTACACTTTAGCTTTGGCGTTTGTGAAAAGACTTTGAAAATTTAATCCTTTTCATGCAATATTTGGCAATCTTTCCTCAAGGTGGTAGGCGAAAGCATGCCTTTTGCATTTAATTCGACATGTACCATTAATTTTGCATTTCATGCAAAATGAACTGCTTGCCATTTTGAGGCATCTGGAGTTCATCATTACGTTTGGAAATCATGTGATACATTGTGATCTCCTTGGAACTTGAGCCAAAAAATTTCTTTCTAACCTTGTGTTAGTATGTGCTAGTAATTAATATATCGGTCAGAATGATTATGCCAAAGCAAATGATTACAGCCTGAAAATATATGAATATTGCCTTGGGCTCTGGGAAATAATTGTGAGATGACACAATAGCCTATGGCTATACGTCTTACTGTCAATGAGAACCACCTTCTTAAAGCTAATTAATTAGCTCCTATTAATATAGCATGCATTTAGTCGTACTCTCGCAGATGCAACTGGCCTATAAATGTGAGAAAATGGAGGTACACATTTCAAGTTAGCAACTGGCTTATTATCACATTTTCTCAAAACGGATTAGCCTGGATCTTGTCATTTTTTCTATAAATAGGCCAGTAAGAGGTGAGAAAATCATACTTAGCGTGAGAGCAGTGATAGGTTAGTTAGCAGAGTTTTAAGCAAGCCTTCTCATAGGTTAGGTGATAGATAAATTTTGGTATTAGCTCAGAAGCTTAGAAATAGTGTCAGAACTATGGACACCCCAGTTCGTTTAACCTCATATAAGTTGCAGATGGCATTCCTAGGGAGGTTTCTACTAGGAGGGTAAAACAGATGACCAAGAATAAGCATTCTTTGGTCCTGATAGCCATAAAGTGGGTTCTAGGAAAAGACTACATAGAGTATGAGGACAAGTATCAGGTGAACACCGACATATGCTCCCACTTTGTAGCATCCATGTTAGACATCAACGTTCCTTGACCACTTATCCTGAAACTTGTTAAAGAAATCTTCCCCAAAAAGTACCTGAATGGTCTCGGTGAGGTTGTTGCTCATGCTAACTATGGAGTAAGTCTTTCATCAACCAGTGACATGCGTTGCTTTATCGAGGAAGAATCTATTGTCATTTGGTTGCCATTTCTCAGTAGATTCTACCTACAGACTCACGACGAGCACCAACAGAGGGTTACTCATGCCTTACATTTCCTATTCTGCAGCTACAATGTAATACCCTTCTACGACGTAGATTGGTATACTGATTTCAAGAACTTGGTATTCCCCTTGCCAATGGTGATTGTGCTGAATGATACTGCCAGTGCTACTGAAGAACCTATGGACAAGGAAGAGGTGGACGCTACTGTTAATGCGTCAATTTTGACTAGCCATGCCTTTGGATGAAAACCCCCTGCCTACTCAACAAATGTCTCGCTGTTCACTCAATTTCCTGCTGCTGCTCAAAATACCTACCTTATAGCCTGTATATAAGCCTGGAAAAAGGCCATCATTTATATAATAGCTCGGATACTTGTAAATTTTTGGTTTATGGCTTCCCAGACACTTTTACAATGTAAAGAATATATGAATAGATATATATCTTTTTAAAGAAAATCCATGTTCTTTTCTTCATTCTGTATTTCAGTTTTATGGGCTCACAACTTTCATTTTGCTATTTCTACACACATGGGTGTGTTATGTGTAAAGAAATTCTGGTATTCCACCTGCCAATAATAATGAGTTAATTTCGTAGAAGCACAAATTAATTTTGAAAAAGACCAACCAAAGAAACGGAAATAAAATAAAAGCACTATTCACATATGTACAAAAATAGAGCTCAGTGTCTAATGGAACAGCTTAAGATGAATCCCATTGACCGGGATTCCTAAGGGTTCTTGTTCCATATTTTTTAGCTCAAAAGCATTATGTTCTTTGCACCGAATGATTTTAAAGGGGCCCTCCCATAGGCTATCAAATTTACCATGCTAACCTAGCTTAGTAGCCCTTTTATCATACTTTAGCACTAAGTCTTCGCATTTTAGACCTTGGTTGGAAGCCTTCTTGTCAAACCATCGCTTGACCACTTGTTGATGATTTGTCATGGTTATTAGGGAATTTTCCCATTTTTCCTATACTTCTAATAGTTCATCAAGCCAAATCTCCATGGCATCATTTTGTTCTATCTTGATAGATTTCAACAATTGCAGTGTTAGAATCTCCATGGATATAGGTAACAGTGCCTCTTTCCCATATACCAACTCATAAGGCGAAGTCTTAAGGACTTGCTTAGGAGTTATGCGGTTTTCCCAGAGTACTGCTCGTAGGTTTTTATGCCATTCCCTCTAGTGTTCTGAGCCAATCCTTTTAAGGAGTTAAACTAGGCTCTTGTTTGTTGAATCCGCTAGACCATTTCCCTGTGGGTAATAGTTTGATGATGTCTTGAGGCATATGCCATTCTTTAATGCAAAGTGACATACCTTTGTGCCTAAGAAAGCTCTGGCATTATCTGAAATGATAGTTTTCAGAGGGCCAAACCTTGTCACCAGTTCCTCGAGGAAATCTACAATCTTTTTTTTTGTTGGGCTTTTAAGGGGAACATCCTCCATTCACTTTGTGAAGTAATCCATGGTGGTCAGAATCGACTTGTGTCTGATGCTAGAAACCAGGTTGATCATTTCAATGAAGTCCAGGCCCTATTATGCAAATGGTTTGTCTGCCACTATGGGTTTGAGGGGCATTGCAGAATTCTTCCTTCTGTTAGTAAAGAATTAGAATTTTTTGCAAGCCTTCACCAAAGAGTGGGAGTCATTAAAAAGTGTAGGCCAATAATAGCCAGCACACATGATTTTAATGCCAGTGGTCTTAGTAGAGAAAATTTCCTCCTGCAGTGCTATTGTGGAACGCGTCAAGGATCCTCTTTGTTTGCTCTGAACTGACGCATCGCGAGAGAACACCATTGAAATTCCTTTTGAAAATGACTCCCTCTATTAGCATATATCCGCTATTTTGCAGCTGGTAATATCTCCTTTTTTGGGATGAGAGACCTGGCAGATACTTTCTGGTTTGCATGAACCTCATTCTATCAGTCATCCAACCACTTTCCGATTCTGGTTCATTCATCAAGATGAGCTCCGGTTGCTCCTCTGCAACAGGTACCTCCTCGTTTTGTGCCATGTACTCACAGAGTCCTCTTCCTTTAATAGTTTTAGTAGGCTTGACTTCAATGTCATATTCAAGGATCTTGGTGATCCAATTAGCCCTTTTTTCTATGATCTCCCCTTCCATGATATATTCAGGCACATTAGAATGCATGACATATACAAGCACCTTGTTGCAGGAAATTATATAGTAGAAGTTTTTAAGTCCCTTCACTATTGCAAAGGCCTGCCTTTTGACGAAATTATAATTCACCTCATATTCCTTTAGGTTCCGGAAGTAAAACACCACTAGATGTTCTCTTCCTTCATCGTCCTTTTGGGTTAGGACAGTAGTGATATTGAACACACTACTCAATGCATACATTATAAAATACTTGGATTGATCTGGATTAACCAGCACCGGAGCTGTGGAAATAGCTTCCTTGACCTTTTTGAAAGCTTCACGAGCTTCGGTCATCCACTTGAATGTATGATATTTCTTCAGCATTAGGGTGATCAACCTAACTATTCCCGCGAAATTGAAAATAAACATGCTAAAAAAAATTACTTTGCCCAGGAAAGACTGAACACCTTTCTTATTTACCGGAAGGGGAAGTTCTTTGATAGCCTTTACTTGTTCAGAGTCAATTGAAACACCTTCTTTAGACACAACATGCCCCAACAGCTTACCCTACGGTACTCCAAATACACATTTCTTTGGGTTTAGGGAAACTCTGAATTCCTGGCACTTTTGAAAAACTAATTCTAAATGATCAAAATGATCATCCCTAGATTTAGAGAACACAGTAAGATCATCCAAATAAATTAGAATAAACTTATTGATTAGTTCGCTGAATGTGATGTCCATCACCTACTGGAATGTTACCCTTGCATTTGATAAACCAAAAGGCATTTTAGCATATGAAAATGTTCTCCACTTTGTGGTGAACATAGTCTTGTGCTGATCCTCTTCTTTAATTAGGATATGATTGTAGCTAGATAAACCATCCAGCAGAGAAAACATTTCTGATCCTCCAACCGTTTGTAGGATTGACTCCATCGAAGGCAGTGGATAGTGGTCCTTTAGGGATGCTCTTTTTAGGTCTCGGAAGTCCACACATAAACGAATATCTCCATTCTTCTTTCAGTTTGGGACCAGATTCGATACCCAAGTACTATGCTTGATTGGGAAGACAATGCATGACTCAATGAGCTTAGTCAGCTCTTGCGCCATTAGGGCTTCAATTTTAGGGTTGACGGGCTTCTGTTTCTGTCAGATTGGTTTTGCACCTTCTATTAGCTCAATAGTGTGTTGAATGATGTCAGGATCATATCCCTCCAAGTCATCATAGGACCAAGCCACTACTCCATATTTTTCATAGAAACTAATGAGTCTTTCTTTATCATGGTGCAGGACATTTTTCCTGAATTGGAGATTCCTACCATTAGAGACCCAAAGGTCCACATAATCACTTTTGTCTAATACGAACTATAGTTTATCATTTCGGGCATCATCACAATTGAATTTTTTTTTTAGAGTAACCTTTTAGCACCTTTTCTGGTTCTCTCATTTTCCAGTTGTTTGCCTTTGATTTTCCTGACAAAAATTTAGCTATGGGATTTTTCTATCTTTTTGGCACATGGGGTAAATGGGCTCCCATCAGGGTTGAGCTCAGCGTGCTAAGTGTTCATGTCCCAGATGGCTAGATCTTTCTTTTCTTCCTTGCCTTGTGTTTTTCTTTGTCTGGCAGGGGCAGAACCGGAATGGAATCAGAATCTAGATTTTGGCCTTTGGTTTCTCTTTCGGGTTCCATTCTAGCCCCGACTCTGCGTCTTTGGTTGTCTTTGTTTTTGGTTTCCTTTGGCGAGCACGGGATCGGAATGAGAATCAGTTTTGGAACCTTTTTCAAGTTTCCTATTTCTGGTTTTATCCCACTCCCAGCCCCGCGGCTTCTCTGTCTCGTGTTAGTTTCGGCTCCGCCTCCGCGGTCTTTTGCGGAGGCGGGAGCGGGATGGTTTTCGGTCCCGGTCTCTTTTGTTCCTTTTTGTTCCCTGCTCTGGCTCTGACTCCTTCTCTTTCTTAGTTCTGGCTCTGCCTTGTTTGGTTCCCATTCCGCTGGCTTTTTTATTCATTGACCTGCCTGGCCGGTGCACCTGCAACTTAAGTTCCCCTCGAGCCCCTCTGTCTTGTCGTTAACCGGCCCCTTGCTACCATTTTCACCAGCCCTGCGTTGTTTTTGTTGAGACCTTTGGTGCTCGGGATTACCTCTCAACAACCCCGACTTGTCTCCCTGAAATCTTTGTCGACCTAGGTTGGTTGAGGTCGGGGAGATGTTTCCCCGACTTCTTTGTGTGTCACCGATGGGATTTTCCCATCGGTGTGTTGGTGTCCGCTCAGGGTGAGGTCTTCCTAACTCCCCTTGGTCTCCCCGAGATCCTTTTGGCCACCCCCCATTGTGCATTTTTTCTTGCATATGTCTAAGTTGCCTATCGGCAAGACTTATCATTTGTCACAGTGACTGGAATTTATTTACAGGTGGTTGTCGGCGAGACCCTGGTTTTTGTTTTGGCGATCAAGTAGGGGTTCTACCGACAAAGGCTTGAGGCATCGATATATGTCATAGCGAATCTATTGAGTCTTGCCAACGATATCTTGTGATTTTCTTTCGGCATGGGTTATACCTTTTGTTGAAAAGTCTTGGCGATGTTGGCTTGTTATACCGACCGGCGCTTCAGGGTTCTTCAATATGGCTAATGTTTCTTCGCTATAGTGTCTCAGCAAACTCAATGTGTCTTGCCGATGGGGTTCAGTACGTGGCTTTTGGTGTAACCTGATAGAATCTCTATGATGTCTCCCCGATGGTCGGATCCTACAGTGACAGTGTCAAATGAAAAGTGCTTTTCAGCGAGAAAAACCTTAAGCTATAGCAACTATGAACAAAATGAAAGGATTGCTTCCGTGTGAGGTGTACCCTTGTCTCGGCAAAAGGAAATCACATAAAGGAAATACATTTCGATGAAGAATTTTGAATCTATATGACATCTTAACGACAATGGTAGGCTATAACAAAACTAAGCAACATTTCTTGACTTTGGTGTAACAAATGGCTGGTCACGGCGATGCACAGTGAGTGCGGGATGGAATGATCAGCGTTCTTTTTCCTTCGACATACCTTTAGCCTCTTGCCAACTGTGTTCAGTGATCAATCAATTCATCCTACGAGGATTGCGATGGCCGTCCGATCTCAGATGATCGACGGTGGGCATGGGAGTCATATGTGGTAGCTTGCTTCAATAGATAGTGGAGATTTAAAAGATGGCCATCTGATCATGGATGATCAATGGTCGAGTTTCGAACTAAACCATGGTTAGGGTTTGGTATTGACAGTGCACACAAAAACCAGAGGCCTGGAGCATTCATGGCGACAAATGGAAGGTTGTTGGATCCGCCAAACTAGCATTCATGGCGACGCGACTCTAGGACAAGGATGACATGGCTCGAGTCTGGATGCACAGATTTGGCGGCAGATTTGGTGCTAATTGATTGATCTCTATCCATGTGGGAATGTCCCTCCTGATAGATATCTGACCAGAGGCATTTATGTGACCTAGGAAGTTGTTGAAGGTCACTGCGAGGGTTTTGATTTGTCACGATGCAGTTGGGGTCTGACATGGCTTTTGATGTGGCTCTGAGCTGGATGGCGGTCCTTGGACTATGTAAAAGGAATTTCTGAATCATTTGTAAGGGTCTTCGGCCAAGAATTAGAACCAATCCTAAAAGAAAGAGCATTGAGTCACAGTGTCAAATTATTGTCAGAATTTGAGGTCTAGGTTTTGTAGTCTGTAAATTGTTGGGTATTGGACACATGTATGAATTTGAATGTATAGATTGAGGTCTTTAAGTCTCTCCTTTGTATTGTGTGTATGGATTGTTAATGAAAGTTGATCAAGGATCATTTCATTAGCCATTTTAATGTAATATTTTTCTGTCTGTTCTGGTTGTTGCTCTTATTCAAGGAATAAGTTAAATGCTTTAATCATATTAGAGATTCACATGTATGATAGGAGGATTTGATAAGTAGTCTTATAGATCCGATCACTAGTTTTGAGACTAATAAGGTTAATCTTGCAAAGACTTTTTTATGTCCAGAGTAATGGTTCCTTCTATTTGCAGGTTATTGTGACTCCTAGCCCAAGGATAATGGCACTAATCTGATATTTGTTGTGTCTTTAGGGTTCTAGTCTTCTTGCCCAAGATCATTCATTTTATTTAATCAAACATGTTTGATATCTTGCCCTACCTCCTGGTTGCTTCAAGGTTGAGCTATTGAGAATCTAGCCCCATTTGAGGTCCTCAACGCTTGACATCAGGAGTTATCTACTATAAAAAGTAATGTCTTGTCTTCTTTGAGGCATTGTGTGGGTATACCCGCCCTGGTTCTGCAGAGCCTAAAGTGCAGAAGATCTCAGTCTCTGACTGAATCTTGTCAGTTGGTCCAGGTCCTCCGAGCTACCCATGATTGGAGTTGGCTACTCCATAGGTAGAATAGGAGACCAACCTGGTTTGCAAGAAAAATAACCAACAGATTGGTGACTCTACTGGGGACTTACTCAGAAATCCGGTTATAAAGTGCTATATCAAAAGAGTCATATCTTTGTATGCCATGTTGGTGTTGTTCAAAGTTTGAAGAATATCAGGCCTCGAGAAAGTTTTGTTGTAGTCAGCCTAAAATATTTATGGTGCTCTGCTGGTGGAACGAGCTCAGAGAAGGAATTATATGTAAGTGAACTTCATATCATTTGAAATTTTATCCTCTGCAAAGAGGTGGCGACTCTGTCAAGGTAAACCCATTGAAGATTTGAAGAATGTTCCAGAGCTGCAATTTTTCCAAGTATTTTTCATGTTTTTGAAAATTTGAGAAAGTAATAATGTGTTTCCCTATTTAGTGATTCAGCACTACTAGAGGGAAAGGTAGTAAATGGTGTTAGCACATTTCCATTTGCTGGATCTATTGAATGTAGTTGTAGTTCCATTGTAAGATTGTGTCTAGTGCTCAAGTCTCAATTTGTGTGGATGATGAGAATGTATTTATACACCCTAAGGGTGGTCATCCACTTGTTTTGTCATATGCTAGTTATTGTTGTAATTATGCACAATCAGTGAGCCTTGATTTGTAATATCTATGGAGCACCAAGCCATAAAAAATATTGTCAAAAGGTTTCCTAAGTCTGATAAAGACTCAAGGATGCACAAGACCAAGATAAGGTCTGAATGGAAGGCTGTATTTGAAAGAGGTCTCAGAGAAATGGATGAGAGACATCTAATTTTTCAATGGCTTAGAGACAGTCAAACTGTATCTACTTGTCAGGTTGTCACACCAGTTGTTAATTCTTCTGACCCATTGTATGCTCAGTTAGATTTGTCATGGGTTGATTACAAAGTTGAATGTATGTCAGCTCAGGTATATAAAGAGATGCCTAGATTTCATGGATATAATGTTTGTGGAGGAGATGCACATGTCGAGAGTTTCTCCAGTTTCATGGAGAAACATTCTTTTAGGTATCAGGATGCATGGATGAGATTTTTTGTCAGATCCCTGGAAGCTAGAGCTCGGGACTGGTATTTGAGTTTCCCTGATACATCTTTTCCTTGCTGGGATGAATTAGTTGCTGCTTATAGAGAACAATTTGCAAGAGATCCTTTAGACCTGGTCAAAAGGTTAAGGCAAATTAAGAAACAAGATGAGGAGTCAAGTGTTGATTTCAGTCATAGATTTTCTACTGCCTTGTCACTAATCCCAGAGAATTTCAGACCTAGCACTCCATGTTGTATCCACATGTATTTTGAAGCTTATGAAGAAGGATCTAGTGCATTATTGAAAGAATTCAAGATATTGATCATGCAGATGGCCTACACAGTCCTAGACAGTCTGGAAAAGAAGAGAAATTAATATATATAGAGCCTGTTGTCTTCATTTGTTAGCACCCATGCTGATAAAGATAACAACTCTGTACAAATGGATGATCAGTCTTCTTCAGATAGATGCATAGTTGAGAAAATTGAGACTGGAGGTGTTGCTTCATCAGATGATGAGGAAGTTGTTTTTGAACAACTTGCAGAGGTGGTGCCCCAAGCAGATGATCATAATTTGAGTCTCTCGAGCCAAGAACCTGAAGAGGAGCATCAGGTAGATTGGCCCTTTGGAGAAGGAAAGTGTGATCAGCAATGTGATGAGACAGTTGAGCAGTTCAGGTGCACAAATGTGTGCAGTCTTGACACAAGTCTTCATGAGAAGACAAATGAAGTTGCTGATTCAGGGAGTGCTCTGGTGGATATCAGGTTTGACTGTGAAGATGTGGATTTCCACTCTCATGAGGATTATCTTTTTGAAGATATCTTGGGATATCCTGGTTTGATGTTTGGTGTTACATCTAGTTCTAGTGAAGGTCAAGTAGAGGACGTGGTTGAGAAGATGGATCAGAGTAGTGATCCATTGAGCATTGAGCAAATGTCAGATTTATTGACCACATAATACTAGAGGTATGCACACAACAACCCTCGATTGTTGTGGGAAACTCCTGTCGACCTTGACACTAATGATGACCTTCAAGAAGCAAGGTATGATACAAGTGAGTCTAGTTCTATCTGTGATGATGAACCAGTTGATCATGTTGTGTATGAAAAAGTGCAGTTTCTTTTTGATGACTTGAATGAGCCTAAGCATGAATCTTTTCACATGGATGAGATGTTGATTCCAATGAGGGATCAGTTTATGCTTCTAAACTAGAATTGTTTGCTATTGAGCAAGCTTATGATACAGAAGGTGATCATACCTCATGTTCAGAAGATAATGACAGTTGGACAACAAGTGTGGATGAATTAGAACTCTCTAATCATTCTCACCACCAGCATGATGAGGAACAGGTGCAAGTAAAAAGAGGAAGCATGAGTAGAAGTGAAAGCCATCATGACTTTAGTGATGTGCCTCCTCCTGCTGAACATGATGAAAGTTGTGTTGACACTGAAGGGATACTTGGTTGCCTCCCTGCTATCCCTATTGATGTTGATTTATTCGAGCCCTCACTTGGGGTGTTTGGCTTTGAGCTAAATGTTGATGTGAAAGATGAATTAGTGCATACCATTGAACCTGGGATGACGAAGATGTGCCCATGTTGTAGTAACCAGTGCATAGATACTCCTGAATATGAACTTTTTGCCTTTGACATGTGCAGTGATGATTTGCATGTCATGGAAGAAGTTTTTTATTCAAGCTTTCAGTTTGATCTGCAGACTAATTTTGATGACAAATTTTGTGATGTCAAGAATCAAGTGGATTATGAATGTTTTTATTTCCCAGTCCAAGCAAATGAGCATTCAGTAAAACATGACCATGAATTGTCCAGGGAGATATGCCATGTTGATTGTGATCTCAAATCAATGTCTGATTGCATGTTGCAGTTTGAAAAGATAGTTGGTGACATTGGAAAACATAGTGATTCAATGGGACTAGCCAGCGACCAAGCTAGTTTGTGGATAGTTCATGACATTGTTATCAGTTTTTTGTCTATGGAAGGCAATAGAGAATCAAGTTTTTGATAGAGGTAAAAGCTGGCTCTCATTTTTCATTTGGTGGCCTAGTGTCATCAGGTGAAACAAAGGAATGAATCAAGTGACTCTTGAATTGCCTATTCATGGACAATTCATGAGGGTACTTCGCCTGAAGTATATCTTTTTTCCATAAACAATAGTTTTAGTGTTTGGTTTCCTAGCCTCT
The DNA here is from genome assembly GCA_007258455.2 of Sequoia sempervirens. Lineage (NCBI taxonomy): Eukaryota > Viridiplantae > Streptophyta > Pinopsida > Cupressales > Cupressaceae > Sequoia > Sequoia sempervirens. The sequence goes on along the minus strand of VDFB02301432.1, from coordinate 4,987 downwards.
TCCTTTTTGCTGCATTTGCTAACCCTGTCCGGTTAGCTCCTGGTCTAATTTTTGCCTTTTGTTCTGGTCTGCTCTCCCAGTGATCTGAATTCTTGCTATGCCCACCAGGGGCATACATCCCCCAACTGGAGCCACTATTAGCACCTTTTCTGGTTCTCTCATTTTCCAATTGTTTGCCTTTGATTTTCCTGACAAAACTTTAGCTATGGGATTTTTCTATCTTTTTGGCACGTGGGGTAAATGGGCTCCCATCAAGGTTGAGCTTAGCGTGCTAAGTGTTCATGTCCCGGATGGCTAGATCTTTCTTTTCTTCCTTGCCTTGTGTTTTTCTTTGTCTGGCGGGGGCGGAACCAAAATGGAATCAGAATCTAGATTTTGACCTTTTGTTTCTCTTTCGGGTTCCATTCCGGCCCCGACTTCGTGCCTTCGGTTGTCTTTGTTTTTGGTTTCCTTTGGCAGGCACAGGATCGAAACGAGAATTTTTTTTGAAACCTTTTTCAAGTTTCCTGTTTCTGGTTTTATCTTGCTCCCAGCCCCGCGGCTTCTCTATCTCGTGTCGGTTCTGGCCTCGCCTCCACGGTCTTTTGCAGAGGCGAGAGTGGGATGGTTTCTGGTCTCGGTCTCTTTTGTTCCTTTTTGTTCCTCGCTCTGGCTCTGACTCCTTCTCTTTCTTGGTTCTGGCTCCGCCTTGTTTGGTTCTCATTCTGCTGGCTTTTTGATTCATTGACCTGCCTAGCCGGTGCACCTGCAACTTAAGTTCCCCCCGAGCCCCTTTGTCTCATCGTTAACCAGCCCCTTGCTACCATTTTCATCAGCCCCCCATTGTTTTCTCTGAGACCTTTGGTGCTCGAGATTACCTCTTGGCGACCCCGGCTTGTTTCCCTGAAATCTTTGTCGGCCTATGTTGGTTGAGGTCGGGGAGATGTTTCCCCAACTTCTTTGTGTCTCACCGATGGGATTTTCCCATCGGTGTGTTGGTGTCTGCTTAGGGTGAGGTCTTCTCGACTCCCTTTGGTCTCCCCGAGATCCTTTTGGCCGCCCCCTGTTGTGCATTTTTTCTTGCATAAGTCTGAGTTGCCTATTGGCAAGACTTATCATTTGTCACAGCGACTAGAATTTATTTAAAGGTGGTTGTCGGTGAGACCCTAGTTTTTGTTTTGGCGATCGAGTAGGGGTTCTATCGGCAAAGGCTTGAGGCATCGATATATGTCATAGCGAATCTATTGAGTCTTGCCGACGGTATCTTGTGATTTTCTTTCGACGTGGGTTATACCTTTCGTTGAAAAGTCTTGGCGATGTCGGCTTGTTATACCGACCGGCGCTTCAGGGTTCTTCGATATGGCTAATGTTGCTTCGCTATAGTGTCTCAGTGAACTCAGTGTGTCTTGCCGACGGGGTTTAGTACATGGCTTTTGGTGTAACTTGATAGAATCTCTATGATGTCTCCCTGATGGTCGGATCCTACGGCGACAGTGTCAAATGACAAGTGCTTTTTGACGAGAAAATCCTTAAGCTATAGCGACTGTGAATGAAACGAAAGGATTGCTTTGGTGTGAGGTGTACCCCTATCTCAGTGAATGGAAAGCACATAAAGGAAATACATTTCGATGAAGCATTTTGAATCTATATAACATCTCAATGACAACGGCGGGCTATAACAAAACGAAGCGACATTTCTTGACTTTGGTGTAACAAATGGCTGGTCACGGCGATGCATAGTGAATGCGAGATGGAACGATTAGCATTTTTTTGCCTTCGACATACCTTTAGGCCTCTTGCTGACTATGTTCAATGATTGATCAATTCATCCTGCTAGGATTGCAATGGCTGTCTGATCTCAGATGATCGACGGTGGGCACGAGATTCATATGTGGTAGCTTGCTTCAACGGATAGTGGAGATTTAAAAGGCGGTCGTTTGATCATGGACGATCAATGGACAAATTTTCAACTAAACCACAGTTAGGGTTTGGTACTAATGGTGTGCATGAAAACCAAAGGCCTGAGCATTCATGGTGACAGATGGAAGGTTGTTGGATCCACCTAACTAGCATTCATGGCGACGCGACTCTGGGACAAGGACGACATGGCTCGAGTCTAGACGGGAAGATTTGGTGGTGGATTTGGTGCAAGTTGATTGATCTCTATCCATGTGGGAATGTCCCTCCTGATAGATATCCGACTAGAGGCATTTATGTGACAAGGGAAGTTGTTGAAGGTCACTGCAAGGGTTTTGATTGGTCATGATGCAATTGGGGTCTGACGTGGCATGTTGATGTGGCTTTGAGCTGGATGGTGGTCCCTGGACTATTTAAAAGGAATTTCTGAATCATTTGTAAGGGTCTTCGGCCAAGAATTAGAACCAATCCTGAAGGAAAGAGCACTGAGTCACAGTGTCAAATTATTGTCAGAATTTGAGGTCTAGGTTTTGTAGTCTATAAATTGTGAGGTATTGGACACATGTATGAATCTGAATGTATAGATTGAGGTCTTTAAGACTCTCCTTTGTATTGTGCGTATGGATTGTTAATGAAAGTTGATCAAGGATCATTTCATTAGCCATTTTAATGTAATGTTTTTCTATCTGTTCTGGTTGTTGCTCTTATTCAAGGAATAAGTTAAATGCTTTAATCATATCAGAGATTCACATGTATGATAGGAGGATTTGATAAGTAGTCTTATAGATCTGATCACTAGTTGTGAGACTAATAAGGTTAATCTTGCAAAGACTTTTTTATGTCCAGAATAATGGTTCCTTCTATTTGCAAGTTATTATGACTCCTAGCCCAAGGATAATGGCACTAATTTGATATTTGTTGTATGTCTTTAGGGTTCTAGTCTTCTTACCCAAGATCATTCATTTTATTTAATCAAACATGTTTGATATCTTGCCCTACCTCCTGGTTGCTTCAAGGTTGAGCTATTGAGAATCTAGCCCCATTTGAGGTCCTCAACACTTGACATTAGGAGTTATCTGCTATAAAAATCAATGTCTGGTCTTCTTTGAGGCATTGTGTGGGTATACCCGCTCTGGTTCTGCAGAGCCTAAAGTGTAGAAGATCTTAGTCTCTGACTAAATCTTGTCAGTTGGTCTAGGTCCTTCGAGCTGCCCATGATTGGAGTTGGCTACTCCATAGGTAGAATAGGAGACCAACTTGGTTCGTAAGAAAAACAACCAACATAACCAATCCTTTTGAAAGTTTATTAGATTTGAGCTGCATAATTTTTCCTTCATTAGCGTCGGCAATCTTTTGTTGAAGTTGATCGGTGAACTCCCCTAAGTGCTAGATAAACGAGGCGATGTGTTCATCACTTTCAAAAAATTTCCAACTCTCATCATTGTCGGGGATCACTTGTCGGACTAGTACTCGCACTGAATTTTTGTTATGAAGAAGGTCAGAGACAAGATCAGACTAAGGACGAATCATGGCCATGCGATCTGCATTTCTATTTTTTCCTCGGGGAATAGTCTTGATGTTGAAAGCTTCAAAACCATCAATCAGGTCTCAAACTCAGTGCCGATAGGATCTCATGCAGACGTTCTTTGCTGTTGAAATTCCTTGGACTTGGTTAACTACCAATTCGGAATCTCTGAACATAATTAATTGCTTAATTCCCATTCATTCCGTAAGGCTTAAACCTTGAACCAATCCTTCATATTCAACCTCATTGTTTGAACAGGCGAAATGAAAGTAGAAAGACCTCAACAATTTTTTATTTTGTGGGGATGTTAGATATATCCTTGCTCCAACACCCACTTTGTTTCTTGCTCTTTCAAAGTACAGTGCCCATAGCTCATTTGCTTGGCTACCTTCGGATTCTTTAGCGATCCTCGGAAGCACTTGGTTTTCATCATAAATTACATATGTGCCCAATCCTGTAGCATGATAATTTTTGAAAGGATCATTGTCTATGTGTTCAATCAACAAAGCATCTTATTTATCATTCCAATCTTCACTCATCTTCTCTTCCTCTAGCAATTCAACACAATACATTTCTTTCTTGGTGATAGAGGTATGCGCGGCTTCAAAATTGATCAAGGCTTCATTCGCCACATGTTTAGAATGTAGAACCTTTGATTCTATCTTCATTTTTGCATCATGTTTGGTCCTAAGTATCAGATGTGACCAATCCAAGGACAGGTATCTGCCCACCCTTGAAGTAAATTCTGGGGATAGACAAAGACCAAACATAAGAAGAACATCTATGATCACTGTGTCATGCAGGACCGTGATACTAGGGAAAGAAAATAGAGTTAAAGGAAGCGCTTTGATGACACCTATAGTCTCAATTTTATTCCCATCAAGCTGCATTACCCCTCTTTTCATAGGTTCATAGTTGAGTCCCAAAGCTTTGGTTATCTGTTTAGGCATAACTGTGGTACTAGGGCCAGAATCAATCATAGCATTGTGCAATAACTTCTTTCCTATAATGAGAGTCAAGAAGAAGGGCCATGGTTTCAAATTATTCCTATCCTCGGCAGGGGATTCCTTTGTATTGTTTGCAAGGACCTTAGCTGACGGTATTTGATAAACCACCTCTATTATGGAAAACAACCCTGTTGGTGTTGGGTTGACCCTCTTCTTGAAGTGCCTTCTATAATAGTTTCTTTTGTCTAGGGATGCTTAGAATGTTCCATAGAGACACATTAGCGGATGATTTCTTCAATTTCTCTACCACATTTAAAGGTGACAAACTCAGAGGTTTCTGCTCCTTAGTTCTTGCTATAATAATTTCCTTTCATGGTTGAGAAGGTGAAGGGACAGTTGAAGCATTGGAAATCTGATCGGAAATTCCTTTGAGTTGCAGGCTATCCAAATGCAAAACAACTAACTCACCGGTGAATCTCCTCTTTGAGTGTGTGTTATAATCAGACTGCACTTGTGGTGTTTTGGATATGAATGCGTCATTAGCAAACACTATTTCTTCTTCCTCCATCCAGGAGAAGAGTGCATGATCAAGAGCAATATCAGATTCTTGTTCTAAGGA
>VDFB02301431.1:0-26029 GCA_007258455.2 Sequoia sempervirens | reverse complement strand
TAGGGATGGACTTTGGTCCACGCATTGTCATAAATGTGACCCATGCCACCATGTTTTGCGATGGCCACTACAGTGGGTGCCCCTCCTTGTGATATTTTAACCTAAATCTATGGTGTGAAACTCCTCATTCCCTGCCACACGGATTCAAACACATACTGTGGTAGATTGTGTTCTCTATAACAAATGAGTTTGTATATGGGAGTGTCAAACTTCTAAATTTGCATTGTAAGGGTGACTCATGTTTTAATCTTCCTATATGTTCGTGATGGACTATTCCAGGTTGTAGAGCATGGTTTTCATGGAGTTGCAGACATTCTGTAGGTGTGAAACTCACTTGTTCAGGTTACCAGGAATTCTAGATAGTCCTTCGGACAATCAAAATACTTATAAAACTAAAATATAGTGACATGTAGACTTCCAGCTCACTTCTACCATTGTTTTCTTTCCATTTCTAGGTACCTTCAGTTGTATACTCTGTGTCCAGTCCTCTTCACATATTTGCATCTGCAGTTCTCAACCCTCTGTCAGTAACGATCCATTCTTGTTTGCATAGGTAGTAGAATTACACTGATTTATTAAACATTAATGTTTGCTATTAGTGTTCCACAGTGTTAGATTGAGTTGGTATAACGTAAAACTGTAGTTGGAAAACAGAGCGGTGAAATCTCCGCAGCTATTTACAGATCAAATATTCATCTTTCCATCCACTATCTGCACAGAGGGATACACTATCAAGTTTAGAACAACTTTGACTTCCAAAAAATGTTTAAATGCAGGTCATCATCCCATGACATTTCAAAATCTTATGTTGATTATGAGTGAATATCTAAATCTGAAGATACCTTGGCCCTCTGAATTTCATGGCTTCAACTATCCATTTTAGCAAAAGTGAGATCGTCTAAAGACTGAAACATTCTTTAGTTGTATAGATAGATACACCTAGAATTATAATTCTAGGTGTATCTATCTATTTCTCTAGTTGTATATCTCGTTGCATGACATACAATCAGAAATGAGAGGACGTAGAACTCTCATGGACCAGGAGGCCTTGATAGAAGTGGAAAATTTAATAGTTACCGTAAGTCTTTCTTAATTGGAGTTTCGTTTTCACTGTACCAGTACTTTTTTTAGACATGATTTTTATGTATATTCTAAAAAAATTAGAGAGAGAATTGAAACCCATGAATATGTTAATGCTTAGAGAGCTTTTAAGATGGATATTATCAACTCCTGTGCAATTTATTATTGGTTGATGCTTTTATATGGTGTCATGGCTCCGCCAACATGGATGTTTTGGTTTATTGCAATTCCTTTTACAACCTAGCTAGCACGGTTTGTAAAAGGAAAGATTGGTTCATAACCTAGGTCTTCGATCCCGTCCAAAAATGTATGAGTTTTCGCTTGCTCTTCAATTTGGCTTATCTGTCATGGGTACAGCTTGTCTTTGTGCTTTAGGTCTTGCAACACCTACTGCAGTCATGGTGGGTACTGGAGTAGGAGCCAGCTATGGTGTTCTCATCAGAGGGGGAGGAGCACTTGAGAGTGCACATAAAGCAAGCAGTTTATGTAATTCAGTTTTTTCTCATTGTTTCTAAATTCGGGGAAGATAAAACAGTGTTGTCTAAAATGTGTTAAAAATGTTTAGTTGATGACTTTGAAGTTTGGCTGTGTGTAGGTAAACTGCATTATTTTTGGTCAGACAGGAACACTCACTGTTGGAATACCTCCTGTTGTTAACACGCACCTCCTAAGAACCATGGTCTTATGTGATTTCTATGCATTGGTTGCTGCGGCTGAGGTAGGGCCTCTGATGGAACCTATTTTCTTAAACACCAACCTTCTCTGATTACTGCTTGTTTGTTCGGTATCCTTTTTTGTGCAACTAAATGTCTTTTTCATTCAGTATCTCTTTAGTCAATTCATTAATGTGACTAGCTCTTGTAGCATAGATTATGGTTTGGCAGGAGAAAGAAGTATTCCTCTGTATTGGTTTTTGCAAATATAAAATCATTTGAAACATTAATTTCGATTTGCATTGAATTGATTTGTTTCACTTAAAGATTCAAAAGGGCTTTTCTGATTGATTAGTTGAATATTGCATAGTTTCAAGGCAAATAGTGAGCATCCCTTGGCCAAGGTTGTTGTTGAGTATGCTAAAAAATTTAGACCAGCAAGTTCACATCTGAGATGGTTGCCTGAAGTTCAAGATTTTGTTTCCAGAAGTGGCCATGGTGTCGAGGCTTTAGTGGAGAACAAGACTATTCTTGTAGGAAACACGAAGCTCATGTTAGATTCTCAAATCACACCAAATTTACTAATCTTCAGTTACCAAAATTGAATTGTTGCACAACCAGAGGAATTTTAATCTTAAATTTGAGTGCACATAAGAGAGCAGAACAGGGGCAAGCTCAATTTAAGTTTTGAGTAAAATCTATGCTGTCTAATTGTGATAATTTTTGAGCTTTTTATCTGTCATAATATTGTGGAATTGCATACCATACTTTGAATTTGTCTGCATTATATATAGTTATTGGTGATTACTGAGATTTTATATAGTTATTGGATGTTCTTTTCCAAATGGATAACTTTTCACAAGATTTTCAAGAGATAAATTTCTCAATTCAACAAAATTTCAAAAACTACAGGTCAAGATTTCTTAAGTTGCTTAATTTTGTAAGTTAAAATTAGTTTTGTGTTCATTCTGATTGAAATGCTATTAATGTAATAAACTGCATATTATTAATGTAATATACTAATACACTTCATGTTATTGGATTTTAGTTGGCTCCCAATCTCATATCTGTTCACACTAATCCTATTCATTCTCAACCTTGAAATTAGTATTTTGTGCCTTGAAATCTTTTTCTCCGGGGATGTGGGATTAATCTAGTTCAATCTCGAGGAAAATAGATACGAACTGTAAAATTTAAAGCATTAAATTCAATTTTAAACTTTCTCATCACCTTTTACTAGCCATTACAAGCTGACCTAATACGCTCATTGTGCATTATAACATATAATGACTAGAGAGGAAAAACTTAGACCACACTTCACTTCTAAAAGTAATAAAGGATTAGAGCTCACTTCAATTCTAAAAGGCAGTAAAGGAACTGAATTTGAATCATTATTGTAAAGGTCTAATATACATGTTTGTGAATCCTATTTTTTTATCTTTCTCATTGCCACTAATTAAGTCAACCCATGGGTTCAACTTAGGAAAAAAAAATCAACTACTGATTTGTCAAGCTCCTCTATGATGTATCTACACACCACATTAACATCTCAATTTTGTAGACTCATTTTTTGATCAACTATTTTTGTGTTTCAGATTATTTTTTCATGTCAAAATGGTTTTGTGGTAGTCAAGATCATTTGCAAAGGGTATATCATTGATTTGCTAATTTTTCTATGCCAACTTAAATTTTGAGATATTCATCAAATTGAGGCAATTAGTTTTTTGATAGCGACAAGTTATTTTGGAACAAAATTAACACTATTTATCTATCATCAATCTTAAATCCAATTATACCTATCCTCCTATTTTTTTGGGGTGAGGGGAATACACATTTTATTCAAAGAAAATCAATCACATATTACCAAAATGACTTCTAGATAGTTATAGCCATCAAGATATACAACATGAGAGAAACCCATTGGGGGTTCTTGTAATTCTGAGGTAAGTTCTTTGCATGATGGGATATAATAAAATTTCATATTTTTCTTTCATTTCCATTGCAAAACAAATGATATAGATATTAAAATAGATAGATACACCTAGAATTATAATAGTTTCTTTTTTGCATAGAGAAATGAAACAAGCAAAGCTAAAACTGTGATTTGATATGTTATTTTAATGAGTTAAATTTTGTTGTGTATAGGAAGCCCAACAATCCAACTCATCAGGTGGTGAGCATGAAGAGGAGCTAGAGGAACATGAGGAGCAAGTGGGAGAAGAGAATAATGAGGAGGGTGTCCAATGTGATGAACAATTGACACCCACAATTAGAATAGTGCCTCGTATTAGTATAGTTCCTCGTAGAAAGAGGACATAAAGGAAGAGGATGGATAGAAACAAATTAACAAAAGACATGTTTGCTTCTTATGTTTAAGTCTATTGTTGTCTAATCATGTGGGATTGATCGTGGATAAGAAAACAATAGAATATATAGATTAGAATGCTTTTTTTAGCTCTTAGGACTTATTGGTAGAAAAGAAGAACTTAACAAAATGATTTTTTGCAAGATCTTTTATGTTCCTTACATCGATTATTGCAAGCAACTTGCCTACTTTTCAGTCAGATGAAAAAAGTTCCCTAGTTTTATACAATACATTGTTCATTGCCTACTTTATATATATATAATGTATATAGTGTTTCATGTGCAATTCATTTTGTGAAGTCTAATCGCTGGTACAAGAGAAAAGAGAAAAGTACTTTCTATAGTTTAAGGATTTTCCTTAAACTACTCACCTCCAAAAGAGGACATTGTTATTCAAAGTAATGCACCTAGTGACATCTACATACTGGTATCAAGGGAAAGTGGTAAGTAGATTGCTTATAACTCTAAATTTGTTACATCCTTGTGGTTCTCTTTATTGTCTCTTTATCTACTTTACAAGCTAGCATGCGTAATTAGATAATCCAGAAACTCTACTCAAACTGATTTATGTTTGTTCTGTTTTGTAGGATGAGATTGCTTCTAGGAAGGAATGGAAATGAAGAGGTAACATTAATCAACTTTTGTTTGATATTTCCTAATTATTTCATTATCTAGTGGTGTGACTGTGAATACACAAGTAATTCAGTTATCAGAATGGTGAATCTAAAGAACCTTTCAAAATTTTCACATTTGTTTTCATGTCTGTTCTATCACCAACTAGCTTATGATTGGGATAATTAGTAATCCCACAGCACAGATTATTAGAACCTTAACAATTTTGAACGTTAGTCTAGCACCACAAATGGCTGTATTTTCTTCTATGGGTCCCAACATTATCACTCCAGGTGTCATCAAGGTGAGTTACTGTGATCATCACTTCTAGATCATGAGATTCATTCTAAATTGTAGTCTAATTTGTCTATTCTCATGACAGCAGATCATTCCATTCTATAAACAAGTTGGCTTCGGAAAATTCAAAATTCCCTTGAATATACTTGAAGGATTTTGACAAAAAATTTACACACAAAACCTACTTCAAGGAATGTTTAATAGGTCCGTAATCAACATATATATACTAATGTTTCTTATTATTAGGCCATTTCACCCTCAACCAGAACAATGTCATCACCCATGCCACCTTCCTCAATGAATGATCAATAAATTCTACAACAAGGTAAAAGTAATACTCTTCCAAACACTTCTTATATATAATATTTTAGTGCGCTTTATCTTGTATAATACAATACTAATTCTGTTACACTAATCATAACTTACTAATTTATGTTATACTGAGCCAAAATGGAATAAATAGAGTTAAAAAAACTCAAAAGCAGTCATATCAAGAGAGTTGGCAAATTAAGAGAAAGGAGGTACTCAAATTATAGACAAACTTGTTTCCCATTTTAGAGTAACCTAGGGCTAGAATTTTTTAATTTTTTTGTTTTAGACAAATGTTAGAGAGGCAGAACAGCATTAGCAGCCCAATGTTGCCAAAAATTCTCCAATCCAGTCAGTTTGATATATTAGAAGATAGAATTATGGCCATTATTGACCCAATGTAACTCTTTCAAAAGGTATTATGGTTTTACATGCTATGATAAGAAGAAAACATCACTTGGGTCCATGTGGCCATGTCCCATGGAAAAACATGTGGATGCAATTCAAATCCTAGTAAAACCCACTTTGTTTATCACTGGATGAAAAAATAACTTAAGGCACAGTTGGTACATCCTTTCTTTAATCCACATTAAGGAGAAGACAATAAGACTATGCAACTGACAAAACTGATTAACTTCGAATGAACTGAAGGAAAAGCAAACTTAAAGGGATCATTAGAAGAATTTCTAGGGGCATGAGAAAATGCAGTCCTAAATAGAGGAAGCCATTGCAGTTTTCATGTAACATGAAATCACAATGCTGGCTATTACATAGTGAACATAGTTATTTGTCCCTCTGTATTAAAGTCTTCCAGAAGGAACTGAAATGTTCAAGATTATGTTCCTAGAGATTTTGACACTTATTAAGGTTTTAACTTTTCTCCACATAAATATTTGTGGATCATATTTAGATATTTGGTTACTAAAGCTATATTAATTTATTTTTGTAGCTTTTTGCACATAGAAAGATAGGAACTACAGTTTTATATTCCATAGAATTTGTTATACATTTTTACACAAATAAAAACAAAATCAGACATTAAGTTGATTGGGACCCAATTCATAGGATAGATAATTCCAAACCAAAATTTGGTGCCAGAGCAGTTAGCTTAGCAATGCAAAGGTTCTATCACATTTCTATGGTGACTGTAGAAAGGAACCGTGGTGAAGGAAAGCTATTTCCATACAATCCAAAAGAGACAAGAAAGGATGGAAAACATCACCCAATTTAATAGAAAAAGTCACAACAGAAGCGTATCTCAAAGCCCAATACACTAACATTAAGGCAGATATTTCTAATTTTAGGATGGTCATGAAATTGGAGGTAACCAAAAAGAAGAAAGCCCCAGAAAAGGATGTGGACAAAGACGTGGAGATTTAGTAAGTGTGTAAAGATGGAAAGTAGGTATGAGGACAAGTTGGAAATCCAACCCATTGATGTAAAGGGGAAATTAGACATAAAGAATCTTGACTACTGGATGGGGAATCTGGATGTGTAATTTCCATGGGTTTTCTAATGAATAGGACATCTCTTTTGCTCAGCAATAGGATGAGAATTGGAATGCACTAAAGAAATTGATTAAATCCCAATTTTACACCACTGGAGAATAGGATGAGAAACTTCTCATGTGACAAATGTCTAAGAGTGTTCCTTGACTTTCTTAAGTAAGTCTTCTAGTAGATGGCTGCTAAAATGATCCAGGACCACTTGTTAAGTACCTTTGAGGCATGCACATTCATATTCAGGACGAGTTAGATGTATTCAATGTGAAAAGAATTGATGATTCCTACAGGATAGCAATGATGTTGAAATATATGGGTCAAAAATGACTCAGAAATGTAGAGGCATATCCTCTATATCCCAAGAAAAATCCTTGAAGTAGAAGAAAAGAACAAAGCAGCAGAATGTCACTTTTGTTTGGAAGAATAATGGCTTCACAAAGAACATTATTGCAAACATCATGATACTGATGCATATAAAGAGGCCAAATATTACAAGTTGTGTGCTGAACTGCAATGTTAGAACAAAAAGAAAAAGGTCCAACAAAATAAGAGCACAACAACTAAGTTAGAGGGGAATGAGGGGGAATGTTAATTAGACATTGACAAGAAACTAGTATGCACCACAGTGCTGAAAAGCCCATGAGCAAAAGCACAGAATTTGGAAGAGCAAACAAAGGGATTGTTCCTTATAAAAATTCAATTCAAGACAATGAAGATGAGTACAATGTTTGATTCAAGATCAAAGAAGAACTTGATTTCTAAGTCATTGATTTAAAGACTTGAGCTTATGACCACAAAGCATTCATATCCATAATCGTTGGGTTGGCTGCAGAAGAATGGTAGGTTATAATTTACCCTACAATGCAAAACTTAGATTTCAATACTAGAATATTACATGGATGAAGTGGAATGAAGCATAGAGCCCCTAAAGATATAGTGCCTTGTGACTTCATTACTTCAAGATCAATAGGGTCCAAAGTATCATCAGACTCCAGCCATACATTGGGATGTTGATCCAAACAATGCCACAAAAATTGATGAAGAGCAGGAACACAAGGTATTGTTTGGGATGTCATATAGATTGACAATGAAACAATGAAATTTTGTTAATTTGAGTCTTTTTCTTAAAGTGGGAGATGGCTGTAACTTCCAGTTCTTGGTACTTCTTCTCACAGCTGTTTCTTGTATTGTACTCCTTGTTATGCTAAAACTATCACAGCTTCTAAACTATTCTTCATTACACTAAATTTCATAGAGATTTTCCTTGTCCGTTTAGTTTTTTTTCTGTGATTGATTTACCTTAGCATCATAATTGAAATTGGCTTACCTGAGAGTTTTGGTTGTTCTGTGTGTTGGTTGTGTCTAAGCATAATTCTATTGTTTATAATTTATAAAGTTAGAATTTCATGTATCTATCAGATCTATTGGTTTCTAGAGTTTTATACTTCAATTGGGATATTGAAGGTCATCAACTAGATTTTGGTTTTGAAATTTAGAAGTCAATTTCCATAATTTAGATTTCCAATGTACTTCAAAATATTGTTTTCTACAGGAATTCGGTGAAATATATGAAGCTGAAGAAACTTTGGAACTAGCTTTGGAATAGTTTGAGCGAGTTGCAGGGCTCTATCAAGGTGAAGAAGTTACTAGTACGACTAACCAGTGCCAACTTAAAATTGCACAGTTTGCAGCCCAACTTGAGCAGTAAGTTATATGAAAGAAAATATTTGTGAAAGTTTTTTGGGATCACATATTTTCACTTTTGTGCTATCAAATGACTAGTGTAGTGGTTGCTTATAATTGGATTTTTTTTGGGGTTTGATTTGCAGATTTATTATTTTCAGTTAATGTGTAGAGACTTGTGGATTTGTGGTTCTTTAAATGAATAATGCAAATGGATTTACTTGTTAAATCTAATATTGTTTGCTTGCAGGAAAATTTTTCTTTCACCGTATTGATTATCTTAAAGGAAGAATTCAACTCTCTCCAAAATCATATCAAATTCTTGAAAGGTTGTGTTATGCTCAAAGACAATTTGGAAATCTTGTCGTTCATCAATAACAAAGTACATGATTTAGTGGATTGTTACAATGAAAAGTTATCAGCCTTTGAGAGGACCATACATAAGCATGCAAGAAGAAAGTTCCTGTTCTGAAACAAAATTGTCCAGTCCAGACAATTGAGTCAACTCTTTGTCAAGCTACCTTGCCATGCTCGAAAGAGTTATGCTGGTAGTTGGGTATATTCCAATGGCTTTTAGGAAAATATTAACATTTTATCTTTCCTAGAAATGAATCGTTTGTGTATGTCATGTTATGACGTACGTGTTGCTTATGATTGTATGAACAAGTTTATAAACTATAAATAAAAAAATACTTATTGGCATTTACTTTATGAATTTGGATTAGGATGCATTATTTTCTTTGTTTTTATGAACATTATGCTTTGTGTATTCGACAACTGTTCATTGTTCCAACTTCAAAATCATTGATAATTTCTATTATAATTTTCCATCGCATTTGAAAAATAAAAAATAAAAACTCCAACAAATAGGAGGACGGCGAGAATTTGAAAACATTGAATTGTTTATTTTTTTAATACATTTTTACATATTGTCTCTAAAGAAACAATTTTTACATATTGTCTCTGTAGAGACAATGTCTTTAATCCCAACTATTGTCTTTAAAGAGACAAAAGTGAAATTGTCTCTAAAGAGACAAAAGTGAAATTGTCTTTAAAGAGAAAAAAATTCTTCTATGTCATATTGTCTTTATACAGACAATTTCATATTGTCTTTAAAGAGACAAAAATACTTCTATGTCATATTGTCTTTATAGAGACAATTTTATATTGTCTTTATAGAGACACCCCCTTAAAGACAATACTTGAGACAATAAACAACTTTTTTTCTGTCTCAATTTAAGACCATATACTCAAATATTGTCTTAAAAACTATCTTAAATACCCCCTTGACGTAGTAGTGGCGGGCTACAGTTCTAGGAGGAAGTACTATGTCCATTATTTAGAGTTTGCAAGTGTTTAATGATGGAAATGATTGAGGGTGGGAATTTGGCTCTGTAACAAAGAAGGTTGCAGTTAGGAGAGTTGCAGAGGTGAGAAAGGGTGATTCAAGATAGTAAGATGTCCAGAAGGAGAAAAACAAAAAAATTTGTTGCAATAGCAGAGGATGCAAGCAAGATTTGTGTTGTACTGATAAGTATCAAGAGAATACACAAGAGGATGGATGTCTTTAAAGATAATAAGAGGAGGTCATACTCATGAAAGGGTGGATGAAGAAAGTATTGAAGTTTCAGCTGTAAACTTCTAAAAATGTTTGAGGCTATGTCCTTGAGGAAGACTGGGGCGTGATTAGAAACCTTAGAGGATGAAGATAGAAGAAACTATGATGTGAAAAGTAGGTGGCAACGAAGGAAATGCTAGAAGTTGATGGTCTTGGGAAAGGGAGCTTGCCAATGGAGGAGAAAGGCAAGAAAGAGTGTCATGAGGAAGTTAAAGAAGAGGAATGGAGACAAGAGGTTGCATGTAAGGAAATGAGGGTTCATATGGTACTGCATGTAAGTGCGATGAAGGAGAAGTTTTTGTGTGAGGCTGCAAGGTGGTCATGGAGGAGTTGCAAGTGAGAACAACACAAGAATAATACATGAGAATGGTGCATAGGTGTTGTTGCAATTGACTACAGCTAAAGAGCATAGGGAAGATGTCATAATAAAGATGATACAATTAGGTACAACAAAGGAAAGATGCGCGCATGAATCTATAACTAGAGTTGATTCACTTATAGAGATGCTACAAGTTGGAGTGGTAGATCAAAGTAGAGTGATATTGATAGTGAGAATAGAGAAGGATGCTAGAGAGATTTCCACAGTATATGTAGCTGGAAAGTAGGAATTGGGAGTTGCACGAGATGTTACAAGTACATTGCAGCAAGGGAAGCTAACTGTGAAGATGTGCATGTTCATAGTAGGACCTCCAAGGTTCTACAAGTGGGAGTGGCAAGTCGCAATGAAATGATGTTGATAATGGATACAGACAAGAAGGGTGAGCAAAATGCCACAGGAGAAATATTGTAAGTAGAGATAATAATAAGAAATAAAACCCACCAAGCGTGGAGGCAAAAGAGGATAGGATGAACAATGTTGTGCATAAGGTGCTGCAAGTAGCGATAAAACTATGATAGTAGAGAAGTAATACAAGCAAGCGCAAAGTATGATGGGCAAAAATTTAATACCCCATTTTTCCAAGAAATAATTTGTATATTTAAGTTTAAATATTATAAAGTATATTTATATTTAGATGTAAATAAAAAATGTTTATTTATCAATATTGATTAGCTCAAGATTTAAACATATTAAGAACACCATCATTAATATATAGATTGGAATCCAATATAAATATGATAAAAAAGAACAAATAGCATCTTTAAAGAATTTAATTAAATCAATTTCATCACATTTACTTATAATTATAAATACCTTTGAATAATAAGTTCAATACTTATTTAATTCAAAACACTTGGAAAGGTCACTCTCATGCTAGGAAGATTTCAATGGTATTGACCCTCTATCACATTTCGTGTTTAAGACACTAGGAAATTGAAAATAAACAAATAAAATAGTCAATGTAAGTGAATTAATGAGGCATAGGCTACAATGGGCTTGTTGTGTAGGAATTTATTGCAGAGGACAAGAGGGATGACATGGGAATGGGTTTCATGATGAGTGAAGTGTGTACTTGCAACTCCCATAAATATAATATGGGCTTGTATTTCTAGCCAAAAAAGAAGGAAACATAACTACAAGTTGTGGGGGAAATGGAACACAGTATGATTGACCCATAACCCTCCATTAAAACACAATTTTGAGGTAGTATGAGGGCATGAAAAGCACAAAACTAGAGTAGGAGAAAGCATGAGCACAAACACACACACACACACACACAAAGGGTAAAATAGATAAAAGGGTGGTGTAGCCATGAGTCTATCAAGTTGCCTGGAGGAACAATAATTGGGGCCTAGTAATAAAATACCTTAAAGAAATGTTGTCTCATGGCATGCAAAGATTATAGGATGCTCCCAAAATGTATTCGTTGAAAATGTTGTAGAAACATTGAGGAAAATGCATCTAGCAAGTGAAAGTCAAAAGTACACAACATTTAATGAGCATCCTCCCTACCTTTATGAATGAGATCTCATAAAGAGGCTATGGACATCCCTCAAAGGACGAGTTTCATCAACCATAGGGGGACAAGACAAGAATTTCATTTTAATATAGAGAGACGTAGTGAATATTTTACTTCGACAAAGGAAACAAGAACATTTTACACACAAATAATTGCAAAGATTTTAAGCGAGATTAATGAACAATAATGACTAGTGTTTGGTAGTTCTATTGTACTTCCTTTTCACTTCTCTTTTTTCAATGCAACATTTTCTTGTAAGACCTGAACAAGAGCTTACATCTTTTGTTCAATATAATCTTTCTTAGGAATTGAAACTCTTCTATATCAATAATGGACTCATCAACTTATTTAAATTTAATTGCACTTAATTATCATTTATGTTGATTAGGAATCTTGTCACTATTCAAATGTCATAGGATGAAGATGCACATATTAGTTAGAGAATATTACTTTTGTGCGGTTGCTTCAATCGTTACAATACTTAGTAAAATGGGTGCATAAGTTTTCAAATTGTGAAGAGTCTACTTCAACATGAGCATTTGTATTATGAATTCTACACCAATTATTCATCGCAAGATTGGCTAAATTCACTTTCGATGTAGACTTTTCATCGGTAAGATCAGGATTATCTAGATGTGTTGATACTCCTCCATTATTAGGTCGTGTATTCCAAGGTCTAGGTGGCCTAGGAGTATTATACATCTGATTTTGTGAGTTCTGATTATTATTTTTAGCATAGAAATTATGAAACCTTAATTGTGTAACCTCTTTGGTTAATCTTTTGAGTTGAGTTGTAACTTCTTTCATGTCTTCCTTTTCCTTAGAAATCTTCATTATTTTGATTTTCTTGAGTTTGTGATAAAAAAGAATTTCATTAGGATGTAGGTCTGTAATAGCTGAACCAGGGTGAGGGACTAAAGCTTGACTATTTCCTGGTTGAAAGAAAGTATTTTGAGGAAATGTCCCATTATGGACCACTGAAGGATAAACATTAGGAGCTATAGGATGACCTATAGGGATTCCATTTATGTTTGAGGTAGGGTAAATATTCAATTTGTTTTCGCCATTCGTGCATGATTCATTTCCAAGGCGTTTCTTTTCTAAATTCACGCTTACAACTTTGGCATAGGCTTCTGGTAAAGTAGTAGGAGGATTTTCTCTTCGCTTCACAAATATAGCAGTTAAAGGATCTACTGTTGTATAATAAACTACGATAGCAGAAAAATTATCCACTACATAAGGTACTTGTAGCCTAGAATAAGCATTTGAAACTTGTCATTAAAATCAGTTATAGGTTCTCCTTTGAACCTCTTGATTTGAGAAAATTGATGATATAATAAAGCAAGGTTAGTCAATTTTCTATATCTGGCTAAAAATTTTGTCTCTATGTCTTGCCATGATCTGATAGAATGACGAGGTAGGTTGATATACCATTGGTAAACTTCATCACTTAAGAAACAAACTACATATGTTGTCTTCATGTTGAATCCTCATTCTAAAGCATGTATGCTTGAATATACTAATATGTTCTTTTGCATCTTGGTGGAAATAATATATAGGACACAACTTGTCGATTATTTTTGGTAAATCATTGTACACAACAAATTCAATATATGAATCCAGCTTAAAGAATTCCATCACTTTGGGAGGTGGTGGTACAAAAATAGTTGGATTCTTCAAATTCACACTTAAACTTCTAGACTTTCAAGGTCTAGACGATGTTTGACCACTAAGCTAGACTAAAGTCACATGAGGATCACCAGATCAGGATCTAGTGATTCTATGAAAATCCAGTTTAAAACTTAACAGAGACAAAAATCATAAGAATAGACCCTCCTTCTAGCCCCAGTTCCTATTGACAATGATTGTGCTCGTAGCAAATAGGGTGAATAAATTCTTCTCAGACAAGACCAAAAAGAGCCTATCCTTATTGAAAGATATGGAACAAAGACAACCTAAAGGGGAATTTTGCTTTATCTCGAAAATATTGGCTTTAGTTCAATCCCAGGTCTCTGATAACTAGGTCATGATTGGACTAGGGTCAATCTCAAGTACTCATGTGATATTTGTTGTTAATCTCAAAGGGACTACAGTTATTTCTAGTTTTGCTAAGAATCATAAGAATTATAAACAAAACTTCCACTTCATTCATAAAAATAACATTGTGAAATCGAAAGATTTGCAGTAGTATTTTATCAACATCACAAATTCTTTCCTATCACGTAAGTAGATTTAGCATTAAGCATTCAACAATTTTATTGAGAATAAAATATTTTGAATAAAATTTTATCCATTCATTCAAATTTTGGAACATTTTCAAGAATTTAAACATCTAACCTAAAATAAAACATAAGAATACTAAAAATCAAAAGTTTCTCCTGGTTATTCTACATCGATGCTCTGAAGAATCAATTAAAATAGAGAAAACCACTTTATACTTCACTAGATTGCTTCACAACTACATATAATATTGTGCAAGCTTTTAAAGAGAAGGGTTTCGTTTCTTGACACCGAGTAGGTTCTGTATGCACCCTTAAATGACATAACATACAGTCTTGTTCAGATAAACTAACAAAACCAACTACAAAATATACTGACATAGTTAGCTATCTAATAAGCTCTAATATTAATCAATATCTACGTGGATACAAATTTTTACGCCGGAATGGTTTAGAAAATAGGAAAAAGAACAAAACTTAAAATTTTACTAGATGTTGGGGCAATTCAAATTTTGCTTGACCGCATAAATTTAATGACTTTATAAAATGATCCAAGTTAGCAACCCGTTCTTTCAACTCTCTTTTATTTTTTTTGTATTTTTGCACTCTGGCAATAGTAGCATGCAAATTCACTTTTATTTCTTCTAACTCTTGCCTCCAAGATGAGTGTCCGAGATTAGCACTTGTTATCTTGTACTCTTTAGGCATTATTTTATGTTTGTGTTTATCAGCTATTGGAGTAGCTATCTGGATGATTCTATTACCATCTTAATTTTTTTGTGTGACACGTTTTCCTTTTCCTCTACGCCTAGGTTTAGGAGTGTATACTTCTTGTAAAAAATTATTAAGATTCAGAGGCAATACTTCTACTTCCATTGGAGAAGCCAATTCCCTGATCAACCAATCAAGTGTATCGTCATCTTGCTCTACCTCTATAACATTTATTTGTTCCTGTTTTCCACTTGATTTAGGAAGTTCTTCTCTTTGACCTGTCACATTTT
Source organism: Sequoia sempervirens (assembly GCA_007258455.2). NCBI lineage: Eukaryota > Viridiplantae > Streptophyta > Pinopsida > Cupressales > Cupressaceae > Sequoia > Sequoia sempervirens. The sequence goes on along the minus strand of VDFB02301431.1, from coordinate 10,793 downwards.
TTGAAATGCGAATTATTCAATAATTTCTAGCATAGATTCGGGATTAGAAAGGTTCGACACTACCTCCTATATTTGAAGACTTATATTTTCCTATCTATCCAAATTTTCAACTTCATTTATGTGAACATTACTTTCTTTATTCCCTGCTACATCATGGTTTTCCTCACTTTTAATTCCATCACCATAAAACTGTGTATCTTCCTCTTCTTCAATTTCAATTTCAACTTCAACATAGCCTCTCTCTAGTTCTTCAAAGACCTGTCGTTGTCCATTAACATTCCTCACTTTTAATTGCTTATAAAGGCAAGCATGCACAACCCTAAACCTAACTTGAGCTAAAAGATAGCTCTATTAGATAAGGATAACAAAATACAACCTAGGACTTAAATTAATGCCTAAGTAAGCTTATGAAATTGTAATTAAATAGTTAATTACACTATCAGAGGGGAAATTAGAGACATTCACTTGGCACAAAGAATGAAAGGGAGTATGAAAATTAACTTTTTTCCAAGGATTTTATTGTAGAATAAAAAAATATATTATTCCTCTACATTTTTCCATCAAAAAATATATTTATGTTTTCAAAACTTGTAAATATTTAAAGTAAAATAAAATGGTCCTATATCCAAATCGAAATTTGATATTTATAATACAACAAAATGCTAATTTCGCTACCATACACTATACTATTTAAATTTAAGCCAAAAGAATTGTTAGTTTAACATAAGTTGTTCCCCATAAAACCCACTTCTAATCTCGAGTAACTTCATGTTAACAATAGAAACTTACAAAGTACCTTCCTAAAACAGATGGGTGTGTTACAATAACTTACCATGGGACACTAAATGTGCAAGGCTATACACATGGATGTAGATGGATAGTCATGTGATAGTGAAGTTATGCATCCACATTAAAACTCTAAATTTTACGAAGAAAAATACTTAGGAGAAAGTCAAACTTTCATTAAATATAATGGATGTATTAAAATAAATTTGGCACTAAACAATACAAGGCTCCAAAATGACTTGGTTCATCCAAAATTTTCATTAATAGCTCAAAGTTTAATTATAATAAAAATTTGAATTATATTTAACTAGAGAGATGACCCTTCAATCAAATATTGAGCAACAAATAGTTAAGAGTATTTATTATATAATTTATTTAGTATTTATATTTTAAAAATTGTTGAATATTTAAAATTATATTTCTATTTAATAGCTTAGATGAATATTGAAAATGAAATTTATATTATAAAAAGTTATTTATGTTTAATTTTTTAAGTATATGAACATAATTTCTATGACATTATTATTGAGAATTGAAATCACTCTTCAACTATAAAAAAGAAAATTATATGTAAAATAAAAATAACTTTAACTAAAAGTTAAAATAACAAAATTTAATATAGACATCTCAAAATTCTTATATCATTTTTGTTTAATATATAAAGTAAATAATTTATTACATGTATTAAATATATCATTATCACAATTTAATTTTATTTACCATATTTTTAAAAGCCATCATTCATTAATTAATAATTTCATTTGTGAGTTCTATTCTTTCAAAATAATTTTTACTATTTTTCTTCTGTTTGTTCTTTATTTATTTTAGTAGGCATGAAGAGTTTAACACTAAAGTTCTTGATAAAATAAAAACCATAAACAATACTTTTTGATAAGATATGATTATATAAATTACTTATAATTTCATTTTTTTTAGTGTATATTGAGATTAACATTACTATTAACAATATTTATAATTATTGTATTGAAATATACTATATTGTTTAGATTTAATTTAGTTGAATACAACCCAAAGTTAATACATGAGATAATGTCAATAATTCACCGGTACTACTAATCTATTGAAGTTCACTATATTTTTTCAAATTTGATTTAAGTGAATAGAGCTCAAAAAAAAATGCATGAGAGAGAGAAGTATAGGAGTAAAAATATCACATACCTGCTTACCATTGGACAGTAAATGCTCGGAACTATGTGTGAAGATAGGTGCTTAGTGTGGACACTAATGTCCTAAGCCTATGAACACCATTTTTCCAAATCAATTCTCATTCTTCTTCTAGCATAATTAATTATATAGTTATAATTATTTAATTATTTAATTTCTCTTTTTATTCTTCCCTAATTAATTAAATAAATTAATGTTTATTTAAATACATCACTAATTAACCCTTTCTCTCTATAATTAAACAAATTTTTTATTTATTTAATTTTTTTATTTTTCTACTATAATTAAATAATAATTTTAATTATTTAATTATTCATTAGTTTTTTCTTCAATAAATATATATTATTTTATTTAATTATTTCCTACTTTTCCCTCCTAATAAGTATTTTTAATTATTTACTAAATTTCTTTTCCTCCACTTTCCAATTAAATAATTGGAAATTCACTTTCGCTCCAGCTACCTCTTTTCTGTACCAAATCTTATCTCTTATCTCAATTAATCTCTGCCCTTGATAAGGTTTTATTAACTTCTAATCTCCACCGTCCATCCTTAATTAAACCCTATTTTTTCCCTAACCCTATTTCCTTGTTTCTCGAAGTGATCTCATCCATTGATCTTTATTATTTAATCTTGGCCCTTCATTCAAATTTGGTTTTCTATAAAAGAGACTTATCAGTTTCACTCTGATCTTAAAGCCACGACTACTATCTTTGATATTTTGGTTTAATAGAGAGTGGAACTGCAATGAGTCGGAATAGTGGAATAGTTTCTCAGATCTATCTGGAGATGGGGGTCTCTTGGTTTATAGTTGTAAGAGATATGGAACCCTTTGAGTGATAGAATCGATTGGCCATGCAATCCCATCGTCTAGAAGATGCAAGAGTTACCAAAAAAAGAAGAAATTTTGTTCTACATGAAAAGATGTCACGATGATGTGGCTGTGCGCGTCAAAAAGACCTACCAGGTGATTGTTATTATTGGATGTCTTTATCTTCTAAGAAAAACGAGATTTTTTATTTTGATTTATAGATCTACCCAACAGAGATGGGAAATTAGAGACGTTCGCTTGACTCAAATAGTGAAAGGAAGTATGACAATTAGCTTTTTTTCCAAGACTTTTAGTGCAGAATAAAAAAATCGACTGTTTTTCTAAAAATGGACAGATGTGGGTACGCATGATCTGGTGATTGCAATAACATGTGTTTTTTATACTTTGGGGATGCAAGGTGTAATGCACTGGGCCCCTTGGAATTGTTATGTACAAGGGGAGAATGATAATGGTTTGTAAAAGTAAATCATTTACACATGCTTTGATTTTTTACGAGTTTGATGAGCAGTGGAGATCTAAATATGAAGATGTTGTATCACCCCATTATTTGTGTCCTAGAGCGATTTGTGTTGGGGGGATTATATTTGGATAATTTAGAAGAAACCATGTATATGGTTGAATATATATGGCTTTTACAAACCATTGCCATTCTCCCCCTCTACATAACAACTCCCAAGGCCCGGTGCATTATACCTTGCATCCCTAAAATATAACGAAACCTGCTATTGATATCTGCATTCAGATCATACGTACCCGCACCTGCTCCATCTTTAGAAAAGCAGTAGATTTTTTTATTTTGTACAAAAATTCTTGGAAAAAGGCTGATTGCCATGCCCCCTTTCACTTTTTTGTGCCAAGTGAACGCGTCTAATTTCCCATTTCTGTCCTGCAGATCTATAAATCAAAACAAAGAGTTCATTTCTTCTGACAAGATAAATATTTCCAATTACAACAGTTACCAGATAAGTGTTTTCCTTTGAATCAAACATGAGGTGCACAGCCACATCATCAGGATATTTTTTCATGTAAAATGAAATACTGCTTTTTCCTGTCACCTTTGCATCTTCAAGACACTCGGATTGCATAGTCAATGGATTGATGACTCGAAGGGTCCCATTTATCTTACTACTATAAACCAAGAGGCATTCATCTTCAGCTCTGATAAACCATTGCAAGTCTCTGCATCGTTATTCAGATCAGGCATACCCACACCTGCCCCATTTTGAGAGAAACGGTAGATTTTGTGATACTGCACTAAAATGCTTGGAAGCTAATTGGCATACTTCCTTTCGCTCTTGAGCCAAGTAAACGAATCTAATTTCCCATCTATGTTGTACAGATATATAAATCTGAACAACAAAAAGACCTCCAATAATAACAATTACCTATAAGTCTTTTCTTTTGAATCAAACTTGAGGCGCACAACCACATCTTCATGATATCTTATCATGTAGAACGAAGTCCTGGTTTTGTTGGTCACCCTTGCATCTTCAAGACACTGGGATTGCATGGTCAATGGATTGATCACTTGAAGGGTTCCATATTGTTTGCTGTTTATCTCCGTCCACCCCTTCAAATTGGTATCAGAGCACTGATTATAAGCGTTTGTATTTGAACAGAGCTAGGTCATGAGGTCGCAGCTGCAGCTGCCAGCCTGCCGATAAGAAAGGATATCAAAGCCTGGTTTGAAGATTGCCAGATTTGAATATTATTCCGTCTCAACAGTTAAGAGAAGGTTGCTGCTGGAGATCGTTGATCAAGATAAGTCGAATGTGTTGACATCGAACAAGAAATTGCAGTTAAAGAAAAGAGTTGTTGATAGGAAGAAGATCTAAGTAGAAAAAGTAGGTTGGATCAGAGTCTTGGAGAACTTGAAGGAGATTGCTGGCAGAAGGTATTAATCTCTGTCATACTCTAATCTGAAGCCATCCAAGAGACTTACAGAGAGCTGCTGCCATGCAAGTGAGGAGATCATTACTGTTTAAGGCAAATAATAGATCTTTTGAAGCCCCCAGGCTGTCATTACTAAAGCCAAATTCGAAGCCCGGAGATTGCCAAAATTGAAGCTGATCGTTTTCGCGATTTAAAAGGAGAAGTCAAGTTGCAGAAATCTTAAGTTAACTGCCAACCAAAGAGGCAGATCACACCTGATGGAAAGTCATAAGTTTTAAAAGGCCATAGCTGAAGGTGGAAATTGCAGATCGCAGCAGACATCATAGTTGAATTTGCGAAAGAAAAGATAATTAATATTTATGTGTTGGATTGTTATGTGTATTGGTTTTATCTAAGGATAGGCGCCGCTGATCATAGTCAAGCCAGATCAAAAGAATGAAAAGTGGACCTGCTGTGTAAAGTAATTAAAGAAGATAGTGGGAGATTAGGTGCTGGAGCCATTGCAAGTCAAAAGGAAATGCTGATCAGAGAAACCACACATTTTTATATATTTATTTTTTTATATCCACACATTTTTCCCACTTAGCTCTTATCTATTCCTATATATATTCCATTATATTCATTTAATTTTAGCATTTATGACACTTATACCTATCTTATGCACATGCTCTAATATAATTACTAGTTATTGCCAGTATCCCCATTTTTTTCAATTCAAAATTTTAAATTTCGAAGTTGGCAGAGAGTCGCCCAACCAGCTACCATGATGTTGTGAATAGTAAATTGAAAGGATATGTAGAGAACTGCGAGTGGCCCAGGTTGCCCATGACTCCAGGAATTTTTGGTGTATGCTGCAGAATATACTACGAGATGCGTGAAATCGAGTACACTGTGTGACCAACAAATTGGAGTAACATGCACGCGAGCAGCAATATTAGGGTGTGAGGAGATGAAACTAGTTGTGCAAAAGAAAAGAAAAGCTGGAGAATATGTGTAAGAGGAAAATAGGAGAAATTAGAATGTAAGTGGTATTTCTAGATTATAATAGTATATAGAAGTTGAAACCTTTAAAGTGCAGTCTCGAGCCATGTCTATAGGAAGAGGGATTCCGTTCCTTGTGTTCTTCTTTGTTTACTTATGTTTTTGAATTACTCCTGTTGTTTTGTGTGTTAGAGAGTATATATATGTATATATGTGCATGCGTGTGTTTATGTTTGGGACATGAACTAGGACGAATGTGCAATCCTAACCGAGAGTCACCTGGAGCAAAAAAATTTTTAGTGTGAGGATCTGTAGAAGTGGGTTTAGGCTGCTGTAGGATTAGGTGCAGCAAAGAATATCTTGATTTCTTGGAAGGCTACAATGATTTCTCACAGTAATGTGACTTTCTCTAATTTAGAAGTCCATGGAATGAATGATCTATAACCCTATCAACATGGTATCAAAGCGGGCTACAATTCTAGGAGGAAGTACAATGTCCATTCTTTAGAGTTTGCAAGTGTTTAATGATGGAAATGATTGAGGGTGGGAATTTGGCTCTGTAACAAAGAAGGTTGCAGTTAGGAGAGTTGCAGAGGTGAGAAAGGGTGATTCAAGATAGTAAGATGTCGAGAAGGAGAAAAACAAAAAAAGTTGTTGCAATAGCAGAGGATGCAAGCAAGATTTGCGTTGTACTGATAAGTATCAAGAGAATACACAAGAGGATGGATGTCTTTAAAGATAATAAGAGGAGGTCATACTCATGAAAGGGTGGATGAAGAAAGTATTGAAGTTTCAGCTGTAAACTTCTAAAAATGTTTGAGGCTATGTCCTTGAGGAAGACTGGGGCGTGATTAGAAACCTCAGAGGATGAAGATAGAAGAAACTATGATGTGAAAAGTAGGTAGCAACGAAGGAAATGCTAGAAGTTGATGGTCTTGGTAAAGGGAGCTTGCCACTGGAGGAGAAAGGCAAGCAAGAGTGTCACGAGGAAGTTAAAGAAGAGGAATGGAGACAAGAGGTTGCATGTAAGGAAATGAGGGTTCATATGGTATTGCAAGTAAGTGCGATGAAGGAGCAGTTTTTGTGTGAGGCTGCAAGGTGGTCATGGAGGAGTTGCAAGTGAGAACAACAAAAGAAGAATACATGAGAATGGTGCATAGGTGTTGTTGCAATTGACTGCAGCTAAAGAGCATAGGGAAGATGTCATAATAAAGATGATACAATTAGGTACAACAAAGGAAAGATGCGCGCATGAATCTGTAACTGGAGTTGATTCACTTACAAATATGCTGCAAGTTGGAGTGGTAGATCAAAGTAGAGTGATATTGATAGTGAGAATAGAGAAGGATGCTAGAGAGATTTCCACAGTATATGTAGCTGGAAAGTAGGAATTGGGAGTTGCACGAGATGTTACAAGTACATTGCAGCAAGGGAAGCTAACTGTGAAGATGTGCATGTTCATAGTAGGACCTCCAAGGTGCTACAAGTGGGAGTGGCGAGTCGCAATGAAATGATGTTGATAATGGATCCAAACAAGAAGGGCGAGCAAAATGCCACAGGAAAAATATTGTAAGTAGAGATAATAATAAGAAATAAAACCCAACAAGCGTGGAGGAAAAAGAGGATAGGATGAACAATGTTGTGCATAAGGTACTGCAAGTAGCGATAAAACTATGATAGTGTTGGAATATTAACCCTAACTGCTGCCGTCCCCGCCAACCACTGCCCGCTATATCGCAATCAATAAATTAGCCATTGCGATACCGCGGGAGACTTCCGTAGTCTTTTTGTTTTATATCAACCGCCTGCCGTACCTCCAGCCAATGCCCTCTATATCGCAATCAATAAAATATTCATCGCGATATCACGGAAGACTCCGTAGAAGTTTGTTTTACTTTTAACCGCCAGGTGTTTACCGCAGTTTACCGGGCCGTCAACTAACCGCTGTCCGCAATATCACAATCAAGAATTTAACCATCGCGATACCACGAGGAACTATGGAGAAAGCCGCCACCGCCAGGGAATTAATATTTAAGTTTGAATATTATGAAAAGGACATTGTATTAAATGCATTTTTACGGGGGAAAAATTAGTTAGGTGATTTTGAATTTAAATGTTATTTCGGGCTTTCTCATCCGTGAAAATTCTTCACGTGACTTTTTACCTGAAGCATATATTTTGTAATTGTAATTTACTTTTAACTTAACAACAAGTGAATGAGAATGAACAGAGGAAGGTGAATGTGAGCAAAGAGAAAATTACGAGCAGCAGCTCTGTGTGTGTTGAAAATAATATTTTATATTTTAATTTTTACTGTGTGTGTAAAAACTTCCTCCTCTGCCTCTGGGCCTTCACGTGGTATAAGAGCAAGTTGATTAACAGAGTCAATTTTATCAAAGCAGATTATCTGGGTAAATTTCAAAAATGGCAGCAAGCACAAGCTTGACAAACCCACAAATTCCACAGTTTAATGGGAAGAATTATGAGTACTGGTCAATTACAATGAAAGCACTATTTAGCTCACAGGATATATGGGATTTAGTATAGAATGGATTTGCAGAGCCAGCAGATGCAGTAGCATACAATGCTTTAACACAAGCAGAGAAAGACTTATTGAAGGACACAAGGAAGAAAGATTCAAAGGCTTTATTTTATCTATTTCAAGCTGTACATGAGAGCATATTTCCAAGGATTTCAGCAGCAACAAAGTCCAAACAAGCATGGGACATACTTCAAACAGCCTATCAAGGCATGGCAAAAGTTAAAACAACAAAGCTACAAATGCTGAGAAGAGATTTTGAAACAATATGTATGAAGGACAATGAATCTGTAGATTCATTCTACACCCAAGTCATTAGGGTGGTTAATCAAATTAGGTCTCATGGAGAGAATCTGGAAGATACCAGAGTTGTTGAAAATATTTTAAGGAGTTTGCCCACAAAATTTCTACCGGTTGTAGTTGCTATAGAGGAGACAAAGGATCTCTCACAGTTCTCAGTTGATGAGCTGTATGCATCTCTAATTTCTCATGAACAAAGGTTGAAAAGGTCAGCAGATACATCACTGGAGCATGCTTTCAAAGCTCAGGCTTCAGTCAATCAAGGAAGAGGCAGAGGTAGATCAAGAGGAAGAGGAAGAAACTCTTACAGAGGTGAAAGATACAGTTTATCAAGCTCAAGTGGAAGATGCAACAATCAAGGCTCAAGCCAAAACCCAACACAGAATCAGTCACAAAATCAAAGGTATGAGAAATCTCAAGTCCAATGTCACTATTGTAAAAAATATGGGCATTATATGAATGAGTGTAGAAAGAAGTAGTATGATAATAATAGACAAAATGCAAATTTTTCAAGAGAAGGTCAAAATCAGGATTCAGATAAGAGAACAATGTTTTTAGCTTGTAATGTTGCTCAAACAAATGAAAAAGATGTATGGTTTTTAGATTCAGGCTGTAGCAATCATATGACAGGGAATCTAGAAATATTTTTCAAGTTTAAAATGAGAATGTAAAGTCTGATATTTACATTGGGTAATGACAACAAAGTGTCGATCAAAGGAAAAGGAAGATGTCAATATTCTAACTAAAGCAGGGGAGAAAAGTATATTTCAAATTTGTATTTTATTGCACAGTGCGAAAACATAATTTAATAGGGGTGTAGGGCAAGCGGTTCCAAAGGGTATAGTAACCTTCAGAATGGTCTATGCAATTTTAGACAAATGCAAACAACGACTTATTATAAAGTCGGAATGACAAACAACCGAGAATGTTTTACCCCTTAAAGATAGGCCAGTTTGAATATAAATTATGCTCAAGCACAACTACTTAATGGAATTCACAAGTGGGTGAAGAAACTACGGCCCGATAGTCTGAGACAATCTTTCAAGCTGAGATAAAAGATGAAAACTGGTTATGGCACCTGAGATTTGGGCATCTCAACTTTAGAGGTTTAAATTTACTTCATAGGAAAGGCATGGTCAAGGGACTACCTTTAATAGAAAAACCAGAAAGGGTATGTGAAGGGTGCATTTTAGGAAAACAACATAGAGAATCATTTCCTGCAGGAAAGTCAACTAGAACAAAAGCCCCTTTGGAAATTATACATTCAGATTTGTGTGGACCAATGCAAACACCTTCAATAGGTGGTAGTTTTTATTTTCTGACATTCATTGATGATTATTCAAGAAAAACATGGGTTTACTTTCTAAAGCAGAAAAATGAAGTGTTTGATCTGTTTCGTCAGTTCAAGAATTTGGTTGAAAAACAGAGTGGTTATTACATTAAAGTGTTGAGAACAGATAGAGGTGGTGAATATATTTCAAGAGAATTTTTTAATTTTTGCAAGGATCATGGAATTCACAAGCAATTCACAACTAGATATACACCTCAGCAAAATGGAGTAGCTGAAAGGAAAAATAGAACAATCATGGAAATGGCTAGAAGCATGTTGAAAGCCAAACATTTGTCAAATGAATATTGGGCAGAAGCAATTTCTTGTGCAGCCTATATAATGAATAGGTGTCCAACGAAAAGTGTCATGAATATAGTACCTGAAGAAGCATGGACAGGAAGAAAACACAGTGTTACTCACATGAGAGTATTTGGATGTGTAGCATATGCACATGTGCCTGATGAATTGAGAAGGAAGCTAGATAACAAAGGAGAAAAATGTATATTTGTTGGATACAGTGAAGAATCCAAAGCTTATAAGCTCTATAATCCAACAACAAAGAAAGTTATAATTAGCAGAGATGTAAAATTTGTAGAAGATGAAGCATGGGATGGAAGTATAGAGAAGACAGTCAATATTTCAGCTAGTATACCTCAAGAGGAGAATGAAGTTCCAGCATCAACAAATATTCCAACTATTGTGACTCCTGCCACTCCCATTCAAGCTCAACAAAGTAGTCCACAAGTGACACCGGCATCGACTATAAGAACAACCTCAATCATTCAAGGAAGCAGTCCAACAAGAGGACAACACACACCATCTACAGCAGGACCATCAGGTCCACATTCCACAAGTTCAAGTGATATGTCAAATCCTACTTTGGCAAGTCTGAGAAGACAGAAAATCAGAAGCATAAGAGATATATATGAGCAAAATGAAGGTGAGAATA
>VDFB02301430.1:0-25926 GCA_007258455.2 Sequoia sempervirens | reverse complement strand
AGCTGATTTCTTCCACAAGATAAATATTTCCAATTACACCGCCACGATAAGTGTTTTCCTTGAATCAAAACATGAGGTGCATACCATCATCAGATATTTTTTCATGCCTGAAATAATCGCTTTTCCTCGCCACCTTTGCATCTTCAAGACACTCTGATTGTATAGTCAATGGATTGATGACTCAAGGGTCTACGATCTTACTACTATAAAACCAAGAGGCATTCATCTTCACCATAAACCATTGCAGCCAGATCGCTATTCAGATCGCATACCCACACCGCCCCATTCTTGAGAGAAACAAGATTTTAGATATCGGCACTAAAATGCTTGAAGCTAACTGGTTATACTTCCTTCTTGAGCCAAGCAAACTTAATCTAATTTCCCATCTATGTTGTACAGATATATAAATCTGAACAACAAAAAGACCTCCAATAATAACAATTACCTATAAGTCTTTTCTTTTGAATCAAACTTGAGGCGCACAACCACATCTTCATGAGATCTTATCATGTAGAACAAAGTCCTAGTTTTGTTGGTCACCCTTGCATCTTCAAGACATTGGGATTGCATGGTCAATGGATTGATCACTTGAAGGGTTCCATATTGTTTGTTGTTTATCTCCGTCCACCCCTTCAATTGGTATCAGAGCACTGATTATAAGTGTTTGTATTTGAACAGAGCTAGGTCATGAGGTCGCAGCTGCAGCTGCCAGCCTACCGATAAGAAAGGATATCAAAGCCTAGTTTGAAGATTGCCAGATTTGAATATTATTCCTTCTGAACAGTTAAGAGAAGAGTGCTGCTGGAGATCGTTGATCAAGATAAGTCGAATGTGTTGACATCGAACAAGAAATTACAGTTAAAGAAAAGAGTTGTTTATGGGAAGAAGATCTGACTAGAAAAAGTAGGTTGGATCAGAGTCTTGGAGAACTTGAAGGAGATTGCTGGCAGAAGGTATTAATCTCTGTCATACTCTAATCTGAAGCCATCCAAGAGACTTACAGAGAGCTGCTGCCATGCAAGTGAGGAGATCATTACTGTTTAAGGCAAATAATAGATCTTTTGAAGCCCCCAGGCTGTCATTACTAAAGCCAAATTCGAAGCCTGGAGATTGCAAAAATTGAAGCTGATCATTTTCGCGATTTAAAAGAAGTCAAGTTGTAGAAATCTTAAGTTAACTGCCAACCAAAGAGGAAGATCACACCTGATGGAAAGTCATAAGTTTTAAAAGGCCATAGGTGAAGGTGGAAATTGCAGATCGCCGCAGACATCATAGTTGAATTTGCGAAAGAAAAGATAATTAATATTTATGTGTATTGGTTTTATCTAAGGATAGGCACCGGTGATCATAGTCAAGCCAGATCAAAAGAATGAAAAGTGGACCTGCTGTGTAAAGTAATTAAAGAAGATAGTGGGAGATTAGCTGCTGGAGCCATTGCAAGTCAAAAGGAAATGCTGATCAGAGAAACCACACATTTTTATATATTTATGTTTTTATATCCACACATTTTTCCCACTTACCTCTTATCTATTCCTATATATATTCCATTATATTCATTTAATTTTAGCATTTATGACACTTATACCTATCTTATGCACATGCTCTAATATAATTTCCAGTTATTGCCAGTATCCCCATTTTTTTTAATTCAAAATTTTTAAATTTCGAAGTTGGCAGAGAGTCGCCCAACCAGCTACCATGATGTTGTGAATAGTAAATTGAAAGGATATGTAGAGAAGTACGAGTGGTCCAGGTTGCCCATGACTCAAGGAATTTTTGGTGTATGCTGCAAAATATACTACGAGATGCATGAAATCGAGTACATTGTGTGACCAACAAATTGGAGTACTTTGATTGCATTACACTTGTAATTTCCTATTGCAATGGTAAATTTAAAAGAGGCCTTCTTGCTAGAATGGCTATAAAGAGCCTGAGACAGTTTCAACTATCTCACCAATTCTAACAAAACATTTTTTTTTGTTGGGAACCTGGGCAACATGAATGGATGTCCATCAAATCCCTCCACCTTAATGTATGTGTAAGTAGAGAACTAAATGTACCATCCTACCATTGGTCGAATGACAATTTGTGCTTCCAGTGATATTCTTTTTGCTTTATCACGTTCCACTGTTCTGAACAGTTTCATGGAGAACAAATCATTGAATTTCTTATAATCATCTTTACATCCATGGATGGTGATCTGGGGTAAATGTGCATATATCAAACTATTTCCTACCTTTGTTCCCAACATACCAATCTATTTCAACCCTTGTTTGTTGGCCCTCATAGCATAGGAGTAAATAACATATAACGACATGTAAAAGCACCTAGTTTTGGGAAATGTTGTTATCTGTTCATATAATTTGTCACTTATAAGCTTTACCCAATACAATTGAATGAGACTTTCTATCAAACTGGACATTATTAAGAACATCCAGGGTTCAAATTTGCTTGCATCTCTTAAACCAGCTACCCTCGTCAGCAGAGTTATAATATCTTGCATTTCTTGGTTAAACATAGACCTCTGAATTACCTTGGTTGGTGGTGTAATTGGCTCTTGGCACCATTGGGTACTCCTAATTTCTCTAACATAGACCTCTGAATTACCTTGGTTTGTGGTGTAATTGGCTCTTGGCGCCATTGGGTACTCCTAATTTCTCTATTGTGTTCTTCAACATTCCGATATGTCTTACCCTTGGCTTTCGTATCATCATTTTACATTTGTGTGTAAATGGGGAGACCAAATGTGTATATGATTTCTTTCTGTGAGAGGTCTACATAAATTCTCCCTTCTTTCTCAACGACCCTTTTGCTTGGGTTGCAGTAATGCATACATTGCATAACTAATTCAGGGGCCTCCATTGCTGGTGGAAAGCCTCCTGTTAAAGGTAAACCATTTTTTTGTAACATTCCTGGTACATTAAGAAGCATTTTCTTGTAATACCCACAAATGGATTTCAATATCAGAAGACCATCCCATATGACTGTCTGTAACCACTACATTGATTGGTACGACTTGTGAATTGCAGTATTTGAATTCATTTTTTGGCCTTGTGTCGGAAGTACTCATTTTCTCTTGTGTGCTATGCATTTTCTAGAATGTGTGTCTTGTGTGGGAGTTAGGGTTAAATTTAACCATACTTACAATTTATAAAATTTTTAATTTATTTTCGATTAAATCTAGAAAATCAGAGAATAATCAACATTTCAATTTCTAAAGGGTAATACCATTATCAATATCTTTCAACTTGAAACTCACTAACAGAATGTCAGTTATCTAAAACATACCTTGTTTTGGTTGATAATGACGATCTTTCAGAATGCAACTTCAAAACCCTCGGTAGCTATGTTTCGATTCCTTGAAATTTACATCCTCTTGCACGCTAGTGTCGTTTCGTTCTTTCAATGTCCTTCACAAATTTGCAGTATGATGCGAAGTGAAGTGTTACAAAAGCAACTGCATGGTTGAGGTGGTGCCAAGTACATAGGTAGTTTTCCACCTTCATTAATTACATATTATTTCACATTAATTCCTTGAATAAAGGTGCAATCATTACGGATTCGGGTCCAAATCATGAACACCTAGATTTCTGTGCAGGCTCACTACTAGAGGAGAAAGACGGCATGGTGATTATACGTGGACATCGAATGTCAGGCTGATTCTTTCTGAGCTATAGGTCATTAAACATATGTGACCAATTGGTGATCGCCAAGATTAAGGCTTTTCGGTATTGACTTTAAAAAGAAACACCACGATCTAGGAATTAACCACTAAGCTTTAGAAAGAGAAAACTTGAACTTCGGTCAATAAAATACCAGGCGGAGCTAGGACCAGATGAAGATACGATTTTCCTTAATGCAAATGCAAGACTGCAGGATTCTAGTTTCTACTTATATGTTAAACTTTTATGAAAAGATGGAAACAATGAATTTGAGAAATAAAAGATAATGCAAAAAGGGCACATGAAATTGAAATTGAGATTAGCATCCAATTCGCAGAACGATGCCAAAGCAAACAAAAGCAAAAAGGAACAGAGGAAAGGGGAAGAAAAGGGGGTCCACATTTTGCCAAGGGGAAAATAGGGGCTTGTTGTGAGACCACACAACACATGGGACATTAAATTCTCAAGAGTAGGTGCTTATAAGATCTAAAGATGAAAGGAAACCCAAATTAAAACCCAATAGATAGTCCAAAGCTAACTTCTCAACATAAATTCAAATTTTGATTAAAATTAAAGAGTGGCTCCAAAAAAAATTCACACCAAACAAATGCAAGGCTCTAAGATGTCTTGGTTGATAAAAATTCTCCATATTACTTAAGTTGAGGAAATAGCTCAAAATTTGCATCTAATATAAGCTTTAATTCTATTTAACCATAGGGATTTGTTAGAGGTACCTCACAAAGAGATGATGACCTCAAAGGGAGAATCTAACAATTCAAGGTTCAGCCATGGTGTTAAGAGAATGAAAATCAATTGGAATAAGATTAACAATGAAGAAGAAAGGGAGTTTAAGAACCCTTATACCAACTATCTCACACTTAGATTTAAGCCTTCAAGAGAGGATGACTGAAAGAAAGATACATATGGAAAGTATAAAGTAATGGATACATGGAAGAAAGTTGATTCTTGATGAAGTAGAAGTTATACCAATTTTGTTTACCCTTAAAATTGGATCATGAATAGGCGATGCGTCAAGATAAAGGATGGATCAAGAAAATAGATATATGACATGGATTAGCCTAAGTTTGCATAGAAGAAAGGTCAAATTTCATCATGTACACTTAGAGTCAACTCTATCAAAGAGGATGGCTTAAATAAAGTATATAAATTTCATGGAAGAATCAATCTTCATATATCATATTCCAAAGGACATTCTTGAACATAGTATTTTGTAAACTTCCTCTTCATACTTTGTTCCAATTTAAAATTGGTTGTTGTTTTTGGAAAACTATTATTTCTAGCTATATTTACTCTAACAATTTATGGGAGAAAAGTAATATACAAATGTGGCTAGTGATGGATCGCTATGATGGAACAAGTGGGTATTCTAATGGGCTTTCACTCATTGATGTTAGTAGATCTCTAAGGTTCAAGAAGATGTCTAATGATGAGTGGAAATGTAATGAATCACAATGGTTTTTCAGAGCTGTAGATGGAGGCCTCTTGGTTTATAGATGTAAGAGAGTGGAACCTTTGAGAGATCAATCAATTGACTATGTAATCCCATAGACTTGAAGATGCAAGAGTGACCAAAAAAAGAAATATTTTGTTCTACATGAAAAGATATCATGATAATGTGGATGTGCACCTCGAGTTTTATTCAAAGGAAAAGACATAAATCAAGTAATTATTATAATTGAATGTCTTTATCTTTTAAGAAATATATATATATATATAGTTCTCTAGAATAGAGATGGTGTTAGAAACCCAGGAAATAGTTGCAAGACAAAAATACTTGGACAAGAGAGATAATGGCGAGAATGCTTGCTATATCAAATGCAAGATCCACTCATGATACAAATGTACAAGATGAGGCTTGCTTATAAAGGCAAGCATGCACAACCCTAAACCTAACTTGAGCTAAAAGATAGCTCTATTAGATAAGGATAACAAAATGCAACCTAGGACTTAAATTAATGCCTAAGTAAACTTATGAAATTGTAGTTAAATAGTAAATTACACCATCAGATGGGAAATTAGAGACATGCACTTGGCACAAAGAATGAAAGGGAGTATGGAAATTGTCTTTTTTCCAAGGATTTTATTGTAGAATAAAAAAATATATTATTCCTCTATATTTTTCCATCCAAAAATATATTTATGTTTTCAAAAAATTTAAATATTTAAAATAAAATAAAATAGTCCTATATCCAAATCTAAATTTGATATTTATAATACAACTGAATGCTAATTTCGCTACCCTACACTATACTATTTAAATTTAAGCCAAAAGAATTGTTAGTTTAACATAAGTTGTTCCCCATAAAACCCACTTCTAATCTCGAGTAACTTCATGTTAACAATAGAAACTTACAAAGTACCTTCCTAAAACATATGGGTGTGTTACAATAACTTACCATGGGACACTAAATGTGCAAGGCTATACACATGGATGTAGATGGATAGTCATGTGATAGTGAAGGGATGCATCCACATTAAAACTCTAAATTTTACGAAGAAAAATACTTAGGAGAAAGTCAAACTTTCATTAAATATAATGGATGTATTAAAAGAAATTTGGCACTAAACAATACAAGGCTCCAAAATGACTTGGTTAATCCAAATTTTCATTAATAGCTCAAAGTTTAATTATAATAAAAATTTGAATTATATTTAACTAGAGAGATGACCCTTCAATCAAATATTGAGCAACAAATAGTTAAGAGTATTTATTATATAATTTATTTAGTATTTATATTTTAAAAATTGTTGAATATTTAAAATCATATTTCTATTTAATAGCTTAGATAAATATTGAAAATGAAATTTATATTATAAAAAGTTATTTATGTTTAATTTTTTAAGTATATGAACATAATTTCTATGACATTATTATTGAGAATTGAAATCACTCTTCTACTATAAAAAAGAAAACTATATCTAAAATAAAAATAACTTTAACTAAAAGGTAAAATAACAAAATTTAATTTAGACATCTCAAAATTCTTATATCATTTTTGTTTAATATATAAAGTAAATAATTTATTACATGTATTAAATATATCATTATCACAATTTAATTTTATTTACCATATTTTTAAAAACCATCATTCATTAATTAATAATTTCATTTGTGAGTTCTATTCTTTCAAACTAATTTTTACTATTTTTCTTCTGTTTGTTCTTTATTTATTTTAGTAGGCATGAAGAGTTTAACACTAAAGTTCTTGATAAAATAAAAACCATAAACAATACTTTTTGATAAGATATGATTATATAAATTACTTATAATTTCATTTTTTTTAGTGTATATTGAGATTAACATTACTATTAACAATATTTATAATTATTGTATTGAAATATACTATATTGTTTAGATTTAATTTAGTTGAATACAACCCAAAGTTAATACATGAGATAATTCCAAGAATTCAGCAGTACTACTAATCTATTGAAGTTCACTATATTTTTTCAAATTTGATTTAAGTGAATAGAGCTCAAAAATAAATGCATGAGAGAGAGAAGTATAGGAGTAAAAATATCACATACCTGCTTACCATTGGACAGTAAATGCTCGTAACTATGTGTGAAGATAGGTGCTTAGTGTGGACACTAATGTCCTAAGCCTATGAACACCATTTTTCCAAATCAATTCTCATTCTTCTTCTAGCATAATTAATTATATAGTTATAATTATTTAATTATTTAATTTCTCTTTTTATTCTTCCCTAATTAATTAAATAAATTAATATTTATTTAAATACATCACTAATTAACCCTTTCTCTCTATAATTAAACAAATTTTTATTTATTTTATTTATTTATTTTTCTACTATAATTAAATAATAATTTTAATTATTTAATTATTCCTTATTTTTTTCTTCATTAAATATATATTATTATATTTAAATATTTCCTACTTTTCCTCCTAATAATTATTTTTAATTATTTATTAAATTTCTTTTCCTCCACTTTCCAATTAAATAATTGGAAATTCACTTTCGCTCCCCTCCAGCTACCTCTTTTTTGTACCAAATCTCATCTCTTATCTCAAATAATCTATGCCCTTGATCAGGTTTTATTAACTTTTAATCTCCACCGTCCATCCTTAATTAAACCCTCTTTTTTCCCTAACCCTATTTCCTTGTTTCTCAAAGTGATCTCATCTATTGATCTTTATTATTTAATCTTGGCCCTTCATTCAAATTTGGTTTTCTATAAAAGAGACTGATCAGTTTCATTCTGATCTTAAAGCCACGACTACTATCTTTGATATTTTGGTTTAATAGAGAGTGGAACTGCAATGAGTCGGAATAGTGGAATAGTTTCTCAGATCTATCTGGAGATGGGGACCTCTTGGTTTATAGTTGTAAGAGATATGGAACCCTTTGAGTGATAGAATCGATTGACCATGCAATCCCATCGTCTAGAAGATGCAAGGGTTACCAACAAAAGAAGAAATTTTGTTCTACATGAAAAGATGTCACGATGATGTGGCTGTGTGCATCAAAAAGACCTATCAGGTGATTGTTATTATTGGATGTCTTTATCTTCTAAGAAAAATGAGATTTGTTATTTTGATTTATAGATCTGCCCAACAGAGATGGGAAATTAGAGACTTTGTTATTTTGATTTATAGATCTCCCCAACAGAGATGGGAAATTAGAGACGTTCGCTTGACTCAAATAGTGAAAGGAAGTATGACAATTAGCTTTTTTTCCAAGACTTTTAGTGCAGAATAAAAGAATCGACTATTTTTCTAAAAATGGACAGATGTGGGTACGCATGATCTGGTGATTGCAATAACATGTTTTTTTATACTTTGGGGATGCAAGCTGTAATGCACTGGGCCCCTTGGAATTGTTAATTACAAGGGGAGAATGATAATGGTTTGTAAAAGTAAATCATTTACACATGCTTTGATTTTTTATGAGTTTGATGAGCAGCGGAGATCTAAATATGAAAATGTTGTATCACCCCATTATTTGTGTCCTAGAGCGATTTGTGTTGGGGGGATTATATTTGGATAATTTAGAAAAAACCATGTATATGGTTGAATATATATGGCTTTTACAAACCATTGCCATTCTCCCCCTCTACATAACAACTCCCAAGGCCCGGTGCATTATACCTTGCATCCCTAAAATATAACGAAACCTGCTATTGATATCTGCATTCAGATCATACGTACCCGCACCTGCTCCATCTTTAGAAAAATAGTAGATTTTTTTATTTTGTACAAAAATTCTTTGAAAAAGGCTAATTGCCATGCCCCCTGTCACTTTTTTGTGCCAAGTGAACGCGTCTAATTTCCCATTTCTGTCCTGCAGATCTATAAATCAAAACAAAGAGTTCATTTCTTCTGACAAGATAAATATTTCCAATTACAACAGTTACCAGATAAGTGTTTTCCTTTGAATCAAACATGAGGTGCACAGCCACATCATCAGGATATTTTTTCATGTAAAATGAAATACTGCTTTTTCCTGTCACCTTTGCATCTTCAAGACACTCGGATTGCATAGTCAATGGATTGATGACTCGAAGGGTTCCATTTATCTTACTACTATAAACCAAGAGGCATTCATCTTCAGCTCTGATAAACCATTGCAAGTCTCTGCATCGTTATTCAGATCAGGCATACCCACACCTGCCCCATTTTGAGAGAAACAGTAGATTTTGTGATACTGCACTAAAATGCTTGGAAGCTAACTGGCATACTTCCTTTCGCTCTTTGAGCCAAGTAAACGAATCTAATTTCCCATCTATGTTGTACAGATATATAAATCTGAACAACAAAAAGACCTCCAATAATAACAATTACCTATAAGTCTTTTCTTTTGAATCAAACTTGAGGCGCACAACCACATCTTCATGAGATCTTATCATGTAGAACGAAGTCCTAGTTTTGTTGGTCACCCTTGCATCTTCAAGACACTGGGATTGCATGGTCAATGGATTGATCACTTGAAGGGTTCCATATTGTTTGCTGTTTATCTCCGTCCACCCCTTCAAATTGGTATCAGAGCACTGATTATAAGTGTTTGTATTTGAACAGAGCTAGGTCATGAGGTCGCAGCTGCAGCTGCCAGCCTGCCGATAAGAAAGGATATCAAAGCCTAGTTTGAAGATTGCCAGATTTGAATATTATTCCTTCTGAACAGTTAAGAGAAGATTGCTGCTGGAGATCGTTGATCAAGATAAGTCGAATGTGTTGACATCGAACAAGAAATTACAGTTAAAGAAAAGAGTTGTTTATGGGAAGAAGATCTGAGTAGAAAAAGTAGGTTGGATCAGAGTCTTGTGTTGGAATATTAACCCTAACTGCTGCCGTCCCCACCAACCACTGCCCGCTATATCGCAATCAATAAATTAGTCATTGCGATACCGCGGGAGTCTTCGGTAATGTTTTTTGTTTTATTTCAACCGCCTGCCGTACCTCCAGCCAATGCCCGCTATATCGCAATCAATAAAATATTCATCGCGATATCACGGGAGACTTCGTAAAAGTTTGTTTTATTTGTAAAGCCGCAGTTTACCGGGCCGTCAACTAACCGCTCCCGCAATATCGCAATCAAGATTTTAACCATCGCGATACCGCGGGGAACTATGGAGAAAGCCGCCACCGCCAGAAAGTTTTGGAGTACGAAAGATTTAATATTTAAGTTTGAATATTATGAAAAGGACTTTGTATTAAATGCATTTTGACGGGGGAAAAGTTAGTTAGGTGAATTTGAAAAATTGTATTCGTTTCCTCTCATCCGTGAAAATTCTTCACGTGACTTTTTACAGGGGCATATATTTTGTAATTGTAATTTTATTTTGAACAAGGAATGAGAGGAAGGTGAATGTGAGAAAACAGAAAATTACGAGCAGCAGCTCTGTGTGTTGTGGAAATAATATTTTATATTTTAATTTTATACTGTGTGTGAATTAAAACTTCCTCCTCTGCCTCTGGTCCTTCACGTGGTATCAGAGCAAGTTCGAGTATCAAAGCAGATTATCTGGGTAAATTTCAAAAATGGCAGCAAGCACAAGCTTGACAAACCCTCAAATTCCAGTCGCCCAACCAGCTACCATGATGTTGTGAATAGTAAATTGAAAGGATATGTAGAGAAGTACGAGTGGTCCAGGTTGCCCATGACTCAAGGAATTTTTGGTGTATGCTGCAAAATATACTACGAGATGCATGAAATCGAGTACATTGTGTGACCAACAAATTGGAGTACTTTGATTGCATTACACTTGTAATTTCCTATTGCAATGGTAAATTTAAAAGAGGCCTTCTTGCTAGCATGGCTATAAAGAGCCTGAGACAGTTTCAACTATTCACCAATTCTAACAAAACATTTTTTTTTGTTGGGAACCTGGGCAACATGAATGGATGTCCATCAAATCCCTCCACCTTAATGTATGTGTAAGTAGAGAACTAAATGTACCATCCTACCATTGGTCGAATGAAATTTGTGCTTCCAGTGATATTCTTTTTGCTTTATCACGTTCCACTGTTCTGAATAGTTTCATGGAGAACAAATCATTGAATTTCTTATAATCAACTTTATATCCATGGATGGTGATCTGGGGTAAATGTGCATATATCAAACTATTTCCTACCTTTGTGCCCAACATACCAATCTATTTCAACCCTTGTTTGTTGGCCCTCATAGCATAGGAGTAAATAACATATAACGACATGTAAAAGCACCTAGTTTTGGGAAATGTTGTTATCTGTTCATATAATTTGTCACTTATAAGATTTACCCAATACAATTGAACGAGACTTTCTATCAAACTGGACATTATTAAGAACATCATGGTTCAAATTTGCTTGCATCTCTTAAACCAGCTACCCTCGTCAGCAGAGTTATAATATCTTGCATTTCTTGGTTAAACATAGACCTCTGAATTACCTTGGTTGGTGGTGTAATTGGCTCTTGGCACCATTGGGTACTCCTAATTTCTCTAACATAGACCTCTGAATTACCTTGGTTTGTGGTGTAATTGGCTCTTGGCGCCATTGGGTACTCCTAATTTCTATATTGTGTTCTTCAACATTCCGATATGTCTTACCCTTGGCTTTCGTATCATCATTTTACATTTGTGTGTAAATGGGGAGACCAAATGTGTATATGATTTCTTTCTGTGAGAGGTCTACATAAATTCTCCCTTCTTTCTCAACGACCCTTTTTCTTGGGTTGCAGTAATGCATACATTGCATAACTAATTCAGGGGCCTCCATTGCTGGTGGAAAGCCTCTTGTTAAAGGTAAACCATTTTTTTGTAACATTCCTGGTACATTAAGAAGCATTTTCTTGTAATACCCACAAATGGATTTCAATATCAGAAGACCATCCCATATGACTGTCTGTAACCACTACATTGATTGGTATGACTTGTGAATTGCAGTATTTGAATTCATTTTTTGGCCTTGTGTCGGAAGTACTCATTTTCTCTTGTGTGCTATGCATTTTCTAGAATGTGTGTCTTGTGTGGGAGTTAGGGTTAAATTTAACCATACTTACAATTTATAAAAATTTTATTTATTTTCGATTAAATCTAGAAAATCAGAGAATAATCAACATTTCAATTTCTAAAGGGTAATACCATTATCAATATCTTTCAACTTGAAACTCACTAACAGAATGTCAGTTATCTAAAACATACCTTGTTCTGGTTGATAATGACGATCTTTCAGAATGCAACTTCAAAACCCTCGGTAGCTATGTTTTGATTCCTTGAAATTTACATCCTCTTGCACGCTAGTGTCGTTTTGTTATTTCAATGTCCTTCACAAATTTGCAGTATGATGCGAAGTGAAGTGTTACAAAAGCAACTGCATGGTTGAGGTGGTGCCAAGTACATAGGTAGTTTTCCACCTTCATTAATTACATATTATTTCACATTAATTCCTTGAATAAAGGTGCAATCATTACGGATTGGGTCCAAATCATGAACACCTAGATTTCTGCAGGCTCACTACTAGAGGAGAAAGCGGCATGGTGATTATACATGGACATCGTGTCGGTGATTCTTTCGGCTTAGGCATTAAACATTGTGACCATTGGTGATTACCAGGATTAAGGCTTTTCGGTTTACTTTAAAAAGAAACACCACGATCTAGGAATTAACCACTAAGCTTTAGAAAGAGAAAACTGAACCGGTCAATAAAATACCAGTGCGGAGCTAGGACCAGATGAAATACGATTTTCCTTAATTTTGCAAGATCAGGATTCTAGTTTCTACTTATATGTTAAACTTTTATGAAAAGATGGAAACAATGAATTTGAAATAAAAGATAATGCAAAAGGGCACATGAAATTGAAATTGAGATTAGCATCAAGTGGCAGAACGATGCCAAAGCAAACAAAAGCAAAAGGACAGAGGAAAGGGGAAGAAAAGGGGGTCCACATTTTGCCAAGGGGAAAATAGGGGCTTGTTGTGAGACCACACAACACATGGGACATTAAATTCTCAAGAGTAGGTGCTTATAAGATCTAAAGATGAAAGGAAACCCAAATTAAAACCCAATAGATAGTCCAAAGCTAACTTCTGAACATAAATTCAAATTTTGATTAAAATTAAAGAGTGGCTCCAAAAAAAAATTCACACCAAACAAATGCAAGGCTCTAAGATGTCTTGGTTGATAAAAATTCTCCATATTACTTAAGTTGAGGAAATAGCTCAAAATTTGCATCTAATATAAGCTTTAATTCTATTTAACCATAGGGATTTGTTAGAGGTACCTCACAAAGAGATGATGACCTCAAAGGGAGAATCTAACAATTCAAGGTTCAGCCATGGTGTTAAGAGAATGAAAATCAATTGGAATAATATTAACAATGAAGAAGAAAGGGAGTTTAAGAACCCTTATACCAACTATCTCACACTTAGATTTAAGCCTTCAAGAGAGGATGACTGAAAGAAAGATACATATGGAAAGTATAAAGTAATGGATACATGGAAGAAAGTTGATTCTTGATGAAGTAGAATTTATACCAATTTTGTTTACCCTTAAAATTGGATCATGAATAGACGATGCATCAAGATAAAGGATGGATCAAGAAACTAGATATATGACATGGATTAGCCTAAGTTTGCATAGAAGAAAGGTCAAATTTCATCATGTACACTTAGAGTCAACTCATTCAAAGAGGATGGCTTAAATAAAGTATATAAATTTCATGGAAGAATCGATCTTCATATATCATATTCCAAAGGACATTCTTGAACATAGTATTTTGTAAACTTCCTCTTCATACTTTGTTCCAATTTCAAATTGGTTGTTGTTTTTGGAAAACTATTATTTCTAGCTATATTTACTTTAACAATTTATGGGAGAAAAGTAATATACAAATGTGGCTAGTGATGGATTGCTATGATGGAACAAGTGGGTATTCTAATGGGCTTTCACTCATTGATGTTGAAAGTAGATCTCTAAGGTTCAAAGAAGATGTCAGCAGTGAGTGGAAATGTAATGAATCACAATGGTTTTTAATTTTGTAGATGGAGAGCCTCTTAGGTTTATAGGTGGAACCTTTGAGAATCAATCAATTGACTATGTAATCCCACTTAGACTTGAAGATGCAAAGGTGACTAAAAAAGAAATATTTTGTTCATGAAAAGATATCATGATAATGTGGATGTGCACCTCGAGTTTTATTCAAAGGAAAAGACATAAATCAAGTAATTATTATAATTGAATGTCTTTATCTTTTAAGAAATATATATATATATATATATATAGTTCTCTAGAATAGAGATGGTGTTAGAAACCCAGGAAATAGTTGCAAGACAAAAATACTTGGACAAGAGAGATAATGGCGAGAATGCTTGCTATATCAAATGCAAGATCCACTCATGACACAAATGTACAAGATGAGGCTTGCTTATAAAGGCAAGCATGCACAACCATAAACCTAACTTGAGCTAAAAGATAGCTCTATTAGATAAGGATAACAAAATGCAACCTAGGACTTAAATTAATGCCTAAGTAAACTTATGAAATTGTAGTTAAATAGTAAATTACACCATCAGATGGGAAATTAGAGACATGCACTTGGCACAAAGAATGAAAGGGAGTATGGAAATTGTCTTTTTTCAAAGGATTTTATTGTAGAATAAAAAAATATATTATTCCTCTATATTTTTCCATCCAAAAATATATTTATGTTTTCAAAAAATTTAAATATTTAAAATAAAATAAAATAGTCCTATATCCAAATCTAAATTTGATATTTATAATACAACTGAATGCTAATTTCGCTACCCTACACTATACTATTTAAATTTAAGCCAAAAGAATTGTTAGTTTAACATAAGTTGTTCCCCATAAAACCCACTTCTAATCTCGAGTAACTTCATGTTAACAATAGAAACTTACAAAGTACCTTCCTAAAACATATGGGTGTGTTACAATAACTTACCATGGGACACTAAATGTGCAAGGCTATACACATGGATGTAGATGGATAGTCATGTGATAGTGAAGGGATGCATCCACATTAAAACTCTAAATTTTACGAAGAAAAATACTTAGGAGAAAGTCAAACTTTCATTAAATATAATGGATGTATTAAAAGAAATTTGGCACTAAACAATACAAGGCTCAAAATGACTTGGTTAATCCAAATTTTCATTAATAGCTCAAAGTTTAATTATAATAAAAATTTGAATTATATTTAACTAGAGAGATGACCCTTCAATCAAATATTGAGCAACAAATAGTTAAGAGTATTTATTATATAATTTATTTAGTATTTATATTTTAAAAATTGTTGAATATTTAAAATCATATTTCTATTTAATAGCTTAGATAAATATTGAAAATGAAATTTATATTATAAAAAGTTATTTATGTTTAATTTTTTAAGTATATGAACATAATTTCTATGACATTATTATTGAGAATTGAAATCACTCTTCTACTATAAAAAAGAAAACTATATCTAAAATAAAAATAACTTTAACTAAAAGGTAAAATAACAAAATTTAATTTAGACATCTCAAAATTCTTATATCATTTTTGTTTAATATATAAAGTAAATAATTTATTACATGTCTTAAATATATCATTATCACAATTTAATTTTATTTACCATATTTTTAAAAACCATCATTCATTAATTAATAATTTCAGTTTGTGAGTTCTATTCTTTCAAACTAATTTTTACTATTTTTCTTCTGTTTGTTCTTTATTTATTTTAGTAGGCATGAAGAGTTTAACACTAAAGTTCTTGATAAAATAAAAACCATAAACAATACTTTTTGATAAGATATGATTATATAAATTACTTATAATTTCATTTTTTTTAGTGTATATTGAGATTAACATTACTATTAACAATATTTATAATTATTGTATTGAAATATACTATATTGTTTAGATTTAATTTAGTTGAATACAACCCAAAGTTAATACATGAGATAATTCCAAGAATTCAGCAGTACTACTAATCTATTGAAGTTCACTATATTTTTTCAAATTTGATTTAAGTGAATAGAGCTTAAAAATAAATGCATGAGAGAGAGAAGTATCCAGTAAAAACTATGTGTGAAGATAGGTGCTTAGTGTGGACACTAATGTCCTAAGCCTATGAACACCATTTTTCCAAATCAATTCTCATTCTTCTTCTAGCATAATTAATTATATAGTTATAATTATTTAATTATTTAATTTCTCTTTTTATTCTTCCCTAATTAATTAAATAAATTAATTTTATTTAAATACATCACTAATTAACCCTTTCTCTCTATAATTAAACAAATTTTTATTTATTTTATTTATTTATTTTTCTACTATAATTAAATAATAATTTTAATTATTTAATTATTCCTTATTTTTTTTCTTCATTAAATATATATTATTATATTTAAATATTTCCTACTTTTCCTCCTAATAATTATTTTTAATTATTTATTAAATTTCTTTTCCTCCACTTTCCAATTAAATAATTGGAAATTCACTTTCGCTCCCCTCCAGCTACCTCTTTTTTGTACCAAATCTCATCTCTTATCTCAAATAATCTATGCCCTTGATCAGGTTTTATTAACTTTTAATCTCCACCGTCCATCCTTAATTAAACCCTCTTTTTTCCCTAACCCTATTTCCTTGTTTCTCAAAGTGATCTCATCTATTGATCTTTATTATTTAATCTTGGCCCTTCATTCAAATTTGGTTTTCTATAAAACAGACTCATCAGTTTCATTCTGATCTTAAAGCCACGACTACTATCTTTGATATTTTGGTTTAATAGAGAGTGGAACTGCAATGAGTCGGAATAGTGGAATAGTTTCTCAGATCTATCTGGAGATGGGGACCTCTTGGTTTATAGTTGTAAGAGATATGGAACCCTTTGAGTGATAGAATCGATTGACCACGCAATCCCATCGTCTAGAAGATGCAAGGGTTACCAACAAAAGAAGAAATTTTGTTCTACATGAAAAGATGTCACGATGATGTGGCTGTGTGCATCAAAAAGACCTATCAGGTGATTGTTATTATTGGATGTCTTTATCTTCTAAGAAAAACGAGATTTGTTATTTTGATTTATAGATCTGCCCAACAGAGATGGGAAATTAGAGACTTTGTTATTTTGATTTATAGATCTCCCCAACAGAGATGGGAAATTAGAGACGTTCGCTTGACTCAAATAGTGAAAGGAAGTATGACAATTAGCTTTTTTTCCAAGACTTTTAGTGCAGAATAAAAGAATCGACTATTTTTCTAAAAATGGACAGATGTGGGTACGCATGATCTGGTGATTGCAATAACATGTTTTTTTATACTTTGGGGATGCAAGCTGTAATGCACTGGGCCCCTTGGAATTGTTAATTACAAGGGGAGAATGATAATGGTTTGTAAAAGTAAATCATTTACACATGCTTTGATTTTTTAGGAGTTTGATGAGCAGCGGAGATCTAAATATGAAAATGTTGTATCACCCCATTATTTGTGTCCTAGAGCGATTTGTGTTGGGGGGATTATATTTGGATAATTTAGAAAAAACCATGTATATGGTTGAATATATATGGCTTTTACAAACCATTGCCATTCTCCCCCTCTACATAACAACTCCCAAGGCCCGGTGCATTATACCTTGCATCCCTAAAATATAACGAAACCTGCTATTGATATCTGCATTCAGATCATACGTACCCGCACCTGCTCCATCTTTAGAAAAACAGTAGATTTTTTTATTTTGTACAAAAATTCTTGGACAAAGGCTAATTGCCATGCCCCCTTTCACTTTTTTGTGCCAAGTGAACGCGTCTAATTTCCCATTTCTGTCCTGCAGATCTATAAATCAAAACAAAGAGTTCATTTCTTCTGACAAGATAAATATTTCCAATTACAACAGTTACCAGATAAGTGTTTTCCTTTGAATCAAACATGAGGTGCACAGCCACATCATCAGGATATTTTTTCATGTAAAATGAAATACTGCTTTTTCCTGTCACCTTTGCATCTTCAAGACACTCGGATTGCATAGTCAATGGATTGATGACTCGAAGGGTTCCATTTATCTTACTACTATAAACCAAGAGGCATTCATCTTCAGCTCTGATAAACCATTGCAAGTCTCTGCAGTGCAGGCTCACTACTAGAGGAGAAAGACGGCATGGTGATTATACGTGGACATCGGATGTCAGGCTGATTCTTTCTGAGCTATAGGTCATTAAACATATGTGACCAACTGGTGATCACCAGGCTTAAGGCTTTTCGGTATTGACTTTAAAAAGAAACACCACGATCTAGGAATTAACCACTAAGCTTTAGAAAGAGAAAACTGGAACTTCGGTCAATAAAATACCAGGCGGAGCTAGGACCAGATGAAGATACGATTTTCCTTAATGCAAATGCAAGACTCCAGGATTCTAGTTTCTACTTATATGTTAAACTTTTATGAAAAGATGGAAACAATGAATTTGAGAAATAAAAGATAATGCAAAAAGGGCACATGAAATTGAAATTGAGATTAGCATCCAAGTCGCAGAACGATGCCAAAGCAAACAAAAGCAAAAAGGAACAGAGGAAAGGGGAAGAAAAGGGGGTCCACATTTTGCCAAGGGGAAAATAGGGGCTTGTTGTGAGACCACACAACACATGGGACATTAAATTCTCAAGAGTAGGTGCTTATAAGATCTAAAGATGAAAGGAAACCCAAATTAAAACCCAATAGATAGTCCAAAGCTAACTTCTCAACATAAATTCAAATTTTGATTAAAATTAAAGAGTGGCTCCAAAAAAAATTCACACCAAACAAATGCAAGGCTCTAAGATGTCTTGGTTGATAAAAATTCTCCATATTACTTAAGTTGAGGAAATAGCTCAAAATTTGCATCTAATATAAGCTTTAATTCTATTTAACCATAGGGATTTGTTAGAGGTACCTCACAAAGAGATGATGACCTCAAAGGGAGAATCTAACAATTCAAGGTTCAGCCATGGTGTTAAGAGAATGAAAATCAATTGGAATAAGATTAACAATGAAGAAGAAAGGGAGTTTAAGAACCCTTATACCAACTATCTCACACTTAGAATACCAACTATCTCACACTTAGATTTAAGCCTTCAAGAGAGGATGACTGAAAGAAAGATACATATGGAAAGTATAAAGTAATGGATACATGGAAGAAAGTTGATTCTTGATGAAGTAGAAGTTATACCAATTTTGTTTACCCTTAAAATTGGATCATGAATAGGCGATGCATCAAGATAAAGGATGGATCAAGAAAATAGATATATGACATGGATTAGCCTAAGTTTGCATAGAAGAAAGGTCAAATTTCATCATGTACACTTAGAGTCAACTCTATCAAAGAGGATGGCTTAAATAAAGTATATAAATTTCATGGAAGAATCAATCTTCATATATCATATTCCAAAGGACATTCTTGAACATAGTATTTTGTAAACTTCCTCTTCATACTTTGTTCCAATTTAAAATTGGTTGTTGTTTTTGGAAAACTATTATTTCTAGCTATATTTACTCTAACAATTTATGGGAGAAAAGTAATATACAAATGTGGCTAGTGATGGATCGCTATGATGGAACAAGTGGGTATTCTAATGGGCTTTCACTCATTGATGTTAGTAGATCTCTAAGGTTCAAGAAGATGTCTAATGATGAGTGGAAATGTAATGAATCACAATGGTTTTTCAGAGCTGTAGATGGAGGCCTCTTGGTTTATAGATGTAAGAGAGTGGAACCTTTGAGAGATCAATCAATTGACTATGTAATCCCATAGACTTGAAGATGCAAGAGTGACCAAAAAAAGAAATATTTTGTTCTACATGAAAAGATATCATGATAATGTGGATGTGCACCTCGAGTTTTATTCAAAGGAAAAGACATAAATCAAGTAATTATTATAATTGAATGTCTTTATCTTTTAAGAAATATATATATATATATAGTTCTCTAGAATAGAGATGGTGTTAGAAACCCAGGAAATAGTTGCAAGACAAAAATACTTGGACAAGAGAGATAATGGCGAGAATGCTTGCTATATCAAATGCAAGATCCACTCATGATACAAATGTACAAGATGAGGCTTGCTTATAAAGGAAAGCATGCACAACCCTAAACCTAACTTGAGCTAAAAGATAGCTCTATTAGATAAGGATAACAAAATGCAACCTAGGACTTAAATTAATGCCTAAGTAAACTTATGAAATTGTAGTTAAATAGTAAATTACACCATCAGATGGGAAATTAGAGACATGCACTTGGCACAAAGAATGAAAGGGAGTATGGAAATTGTCTTTTTTCCAAGGATTTTATTGTAGAATAAAAAAATATATTATTCCTCTATATTTTTCCATCCAAAAATATATTTATGTTTTCAAAAAATTTAAATATTTAAAATAAAATAAAATAGTCCTATATCCAAATCTAAATTTGATATTTATAATACAACTGAATGCTAATTTCGCTACCCTACACTATACTATTTAAATTTAAGCCAAAAGAATTGTTAGTTTAACATAAGTTGTTCCCCATAAAACCCACTTCTAATCTCGAGTAACTTCATGTTAACAATAGAAACTTACAAAGTACCTTCCTAAAACATATGGGTGTGTTACAATAACTTACCATGGGACACTAAATGTGCAAGGCTATACACATGGATGTAGATGGATAGTCATGTGATAGTGAAGGGATGCATCCACATTAAAACTCTAAATTTTACGAAGAAAAATACTTAGGAGAAAGTCAAACTTTCATTAAATATAATGGATGTATTAAAAGAAATTTGGCACTAAACAATACAAGGCTCCAAAATGACTTGGTTAATCCAAATTTTCATTAATAGCTCAAAGTTTAATTATAATAAAAATTTGAATTATATTTAACTAGAGAGATGACCCTTCAATCAAATATTGAGCAACAAATAGTTAAGAGTATTTATTATATAATTTATTTAGTATTTATATTTTAAAAATTGTTGAATATTTAAAATCATATTTCTATTTAATAGCTTAGATAAATATTGAAAATGAAATTTATATTATAAAAAGTTATTTATGTTTAATTTTTTAAGTATATGAACATAATTTCTATGACATTATTATTGAGAATTGAAATCACTCTTCTACTATAAAAAAGAAAACTATATCTAAACTAAAAATAACTTTAACTAAAAGGTAAAATAACAAAATTTAATTTAGACATCTCAAAATTCTTATATCATTTTTGTTTAATATATAAAGTAAATAATTTATTAAATGTATTAAATATATCATTATCACAATTTAATTTTATTTACCATATTTTTAAAAACCATCATTCATTAATTAATAATTTCATTTGTGAGTTCTATTCTTTCAAACTAATTTTTACTATTTTTCTTCTGTTTGTTCTTTATTTATTTTAGTAGGCATGAAGAGTTTAACACTAAAGTTCTTGATAAAATAAAAACCATAAACAATACTTTTTGATAAGATATGATTATATAAATTACTTATAATTTCATTTTTTTTAGTGTATATTGAGATTAACATTACTATTAACAATATTTATAATTATTGTATTGAAATATACTATATTGTTTAGATTTAATTTAGTTGAATACAACCCAAAGTTAATACATGAGATAATTCCAAGAATTCAGCAGTACTACTAATCTATTGAAGTTCACTATATTTTTTCAAATTTGATTTAAGTGAATAGAGCTCAAAAATAAATGCATGAGAGAGAGAAGTATAGGAGTAAAAATATCACATACCTGCTTACCATTGGACAGTAAATGCTCGTAACTATGTGTGAAGATAGGTGCTTAGTGTGGACACTAATGTCCTAAGCCTATGAACACCATTTTTCCAAATCAATTCTCATTCTTCTTCTAGCATAATTAATTATATAGTTATAATTATTTAATTATTTAATTTCTCTTTTTATTCTTCCCTAATTAATTAAATAAATTAATATTTATTTAAATACATCACTAATTAAACCTTTCTCTCTATAATTAAACAAATTTTTATTTATTTTATTTATTTATTTTTCTACTATAATTAAATAATAATTTTAATTATTTAATTATTCCTTATTTTTTTCTTCATTAAATATATATTATTATATTTAAATATTTCCTACTTTTCCTCCTAATGATTATTTTTAATTATTTATTAAATTTCTTTTCCTCCACTTTCCAATTAAATAATTGGAAATTCACTTTCGCTCCCCTCCAGCTACCTCTTTTTTGTACCAAATCTCATCTCTTATCTCAAATAATCTATGCCCTTGATCAGGTTTTATTAACTTTTAATCTCCACCGTCCATCCTTAATTAAACCCTCTTTTTTCCCTAACCCTATTTCCTTGTTTCTCAAAGTGATCTCATCTATTGATCTTTATTATTTAATCTTGGCCCTTCATTCAAATTTGGTTTTCTATAAAAGAGACTGATCAGTTTCATTCTGATCTTAAAGCCACGACTACTATCTTTGATATTTTGGTTTAATAGAGAGTGGAACTGCAATGAGTCGGAATAGTGGAATAGTTTCTCAGATCTATCTGGAGATGGGGACCTCTTGGTTTATAGTTGTAAGAGATATGGAACCCTTTGAGTGATAGAATCGATTGACCATGCAATCCCATCGTCTAGAAGATGCAAGGGTTACCAACAAAAGAAGAAATTTTGTTCTACATGAAAAGATGTCACGATGATGTGGCTGTGTGCATCAAAAAGACCTATCAGGTGATTGTTATTATTGGATGTCTTTATCTTCTAAGAAAAACGAGATTTGTTATTTTGATTTATAGATCTGCCCAACAGAGATGGGAAATTAGAGACTTTGTTATTTTGATTTATAGATCTCCCCAACAGAGATGGGAAATTAGAGACGTTCGCTTGACTCAAATAGTGAAAGGAAGTATGACAATTAGCTTTTTTTCCAAGACTTTTAGTGCAGAATAAAAGAATCGACTATTTTTCTAAAAATGGACAGATGTGGGTACGCATGATCTGGTGATTGCAATAACATGTTTTTTTATACTTTGGGGATGCAAGCTGTAATGCACTGGGCCCCTTGGAATTGTTATGTACAAGGGGAGAATGATAATGGTTTGTAAAAGTAAATCATTTACACATGCTTTGATTTTTTATGCAGCGGAGATCTAAATATGAAAATGTTGTATCACCCCATTATTTGTGTCCTAGAGCGATTTGTGTTGGGGGGATTATATTTGGATAATTTAGAAAAAACCATGTATATGGTTGAATATATATGGCTTTTACAAACCATTGCCATTCTCCCCCTCTACATAACAACTCCCAAGGCCCGGTGCATTATACCTTGCATCCCTAAAATATAACGAAACCTGCTATTGATATCTGCATTCAGATCATACGTACCCGCACCTGCTCCATCTTTAGAAAAGCAGTAGATTTTTTTATTTTGTACAAAAATTCTTGAAAAAGGCTAATTGCCATGCCCCCTGTCACTTTTTTGTGCCAAGTGAACGCGTCTAATTTCCCATTTCTGTCCTGCAGATCTATAAATCAAAACAAAGAGTTCATTTCTTCTGACAAGATAAATATTTCCAATTACAACAGTTACCAGATAAGTGTTTTCCTTTGAATCAAACATGAGGTGCACAGCCACATCATCAGGATATTTTTTCATGTAAAATGAAATACTGCTTTTTCCTGTCACCTTTGCATCTTCAAGACACTCGGATTGCATAGTCAATGGATTGATGACTCGAAGGGTTCCATTTATCTTACTACTATAAACCAAGAGGCATTCATCTTCAGCTCTGATAAACCATTGCAAGTCTCTGCATCGTTATTCAGATCAGGCATACCCACACCTGCCCCATTTTGAGAGAAACAGTAGATTTTGTGATACTGCACTAAAATGCTTGGAAGCTAACTGGCATACTTCCTTTCGCTCTTTCAGCCAATTAAACGAATCTAATTTCCCATCTATGTTGTACAGATATATAAATCTGAACAACAAAAAGACCTCCAATAATAACAATTACCTATAAGTCTTTTCTTTTGAATCAAACTTGAGGCGCACAACCACATCTTCATGAGATCTTATCATGTAGAACAAAGTCCTAGTTTTGTTGGTCACCCTTGCATCTTCAAGACATTGGGATTGCATGGTCAATGGATTGATCACTTGAAGGGTTCCATATTGTTTGTTGTTTATCTCCGTCCACCCCTTCAATTGGTATCAGAGCACTGATTATAAGTGTTTGTATTTGAACAGAGCTAGGTCATGAGGTCGCAGCTGCAGCTGCCAGCCTACCGATAAGAAAGGATATCAAAGCCTAGTTTGAAGATTGCCAGATTTGAATATTATTCCTTCTGAACAGTTAAGAGAAGATTGCTGCTGGAGATCGTTGATCAAGATAAGTCGAATGTGTTGACATCGAACAAGAAATTACAGTTAAAGAAAAGAGTTGTTTATGGGAAGAAGATCTGAGTAGAAAAAGTAGGTTGGATCAGAGTCTTGGAGAACTTGAAGGAGATTGCTGGCAGAAGGTATTAATCTCTGTCATACTCTAATCTGAAGCCATCCAAGAGACTTACAGAGAGCTGCTGCCATGCAAGTGAGGAGATCATTACTGTTTAAGGCAAATAATAGATCTTTTGAAGCCCCCAGGCTGTCATTACTAAAGCCAAATTCGAAGCCCGGAGATTGCCAAAATTGAAGCTGATCATTTTCGCGATTTAAAAGAAGTCAAGTTGCAGAAATCTTAAGTTAACTGCCAACCAAAGAGGCAGATCACACCTGATGGAAAGTCATAAGTTTTAAAAGGCCATAGGTGAAGGTGGAAATTGCAGATCGCAGCAGACATCATAGTTGAATTTGCGAAAGAAAAGATAATTAATATTTATGTGTATTGGTTTTATCTAAGGATAGCCGCCGGTGATCATAGTCAAGCCAGATCAAAAGAATGAAAAGTGGACCTGCTGTGTAAAGTAATTAAAGAAGATAGTGGGAGATTAGCTGCTGGAGCCATTGCAAGTCAAAAGGAAATGCTGATCAGAGAAACCACACATTTTTATATATTTATTTTTTAATATCCACACATTTTTCCCACTTAGATCTTATCTATTCCTATATATATTCCATTATATTCATTTAATTTTAGCATTTATGACACTTATACCTATCTTATGCACATGCTCTAATATAATTTCCAGTTATTGCCAGTATCCCCATTTTTTTTAATTCAAAATTTTTAAATTTCGAAGTTGGCAGAGAGTCGCCCAACCAGCTACCATGATGTTGTGAATAGTAAATTGAAAGGATATGTAGAGAAGTACGAGTGGTCCAGGTTGCCCATGACTCAAGGAATTTTTGGTGTATGCTGCAAAATATACTACGAGATGCATGAAATCGAGTACATTGTGTGACCAACAAATTGGAGTACTTTGATTGCATTACACTTGTAATTTCCTATTGCAATGGTAAATTTAAAAGAGGCCTTCTTGCTAGAATGGCTATAAAGAGCCTGAGACAGTTTCAACTATCTCACCAATTCTAACAAAACATTTTTTTTTGTTGGGAACCTGGGCAACATGAATGGATGTCCATCAAATCCCTCCACCTTAATGTATGTGTAAGTAGAGAACTAAATGTACCATCCTACCATTGGTTGAATGACAATTTGTGCTTCCAGTGATATTCTTTTTGCTTTATCACGTTCCACTGTTCTGAACAGTTTCATGGAGAACAAATCATTGAATTTCTTATAATCATCTTTACATCCATGGATGGTGATCTGGGGTAAATGTGCATA
>VDFB02301429.1:0-23252 GCA_007258455.2 Sequoia sempervirens | reverse complement strand
GCCCACTTCTCAGGCCACCATTGCTTCATCTCCACAAGCGGTGGACATCTCCGTTCACCTCGCCTCTTCACCTCCAGCCGGATCCGTAATCAATATTGATTCCTCCTCCAGCATGACCACTTCCCCTTCCTCTGCTGCTGCCATGTCCCCCATCACCTTGCTACCTCTGGCAACGATACCATCGCCTATTCCCCTTTCTAGCGTGCCCGAGGCCATTACACGGCACCTGCATAATCTTCCCCCGGAGCTCTCGCAACTTTTAATGGATCCTGCTCTCCAAGCAGCCTTGGCCCAAGCACTCGCAACATCCCAGCCTTCACAACCGCCAACAGGGCCCCCAGCCATGGAGACCACCATGCAGATTTCAAAAGAGTTGGAGGAGCAAGAGCGAGAGGCTTCGAAACCTATGGAGGAGGAGGCCGACGACTATTACGAGCAACCTGAGCACGATCGCAGAACCATTGACAAAGTTGCTTATGAGGAGGAAGAGATGAGCTCTTCTGAAAGCAGGGATGAGGGGGATGACTCGAAAGACAAAGAGGTTGTCGAAACTTTTGATGAAGACGTTGAGGAAGAGTCAGCTCGGCAGCCAGGTGAAGAGGGGCAGCCACTGGAGGAACAGCCCAAACAAGCCGTCACTGAGGCCGAGGTCCATATTGTGAGCAGCCCCGGCGCCGAGGCTGTCGAAGAAAAGGAAGAAGAGGTGGCGGAAAAGGAGGATCCCACTCAGCTATTAACTATAAGGGCACCTGTCAAAAGCCTCGTATTCTATCAAGACTCCGACGAAGAGGAGGATGCTGCCAAAGAAAAAGAAGAACTGGAAAAGGAGACCGAGGTCTTGCCCCTGACGGAGAAGGGTGAGGGCAGCCGCGAGACGCCCAAGGGCAAGGATGCCATGCCCGACTGGCTAGAAGAACAACTCGAAAAGACCAATCCTGTCTTGAGCGATCCGAGGTCAAGGTTGGAGGCCATCTTGGCTCGATCTCTAGCCACGCCAAAGAAGGAGAGAAGCCTAAGGTCTGTTCCAGGGTAACAATGGACGCTTCTGGCTCCCGGGCTGCACAAGTGGCAACGCCAACTATTGGCCAGGATGGAGTAAGTTACAGCATCTCCACAATCGACCTAGGGACGGCCACCAGGGAACAGAAGGTCGGGCATCTTGAGGAGTCAGTGGATACGGTAGTGCACCTGATTAAGCAGGATAAGATCACCAAGGATGAACTAAAGGTGCAAGTTGCTGCCCTAACTAACTACATCTAACAATGGTCTTCAATTGACGACCTCCCCACTACCTCTACGGCCGCGCCACAGCTACTCTCCAAGGAACAAATAGATAAGCTGGAAAGGAGGAGGAACCTGGAAAAGACCACGGAGGACTGGTTCCAACAGGTTGTGAAGGTCGAAAACATAGGGATCGGCTTGGCTGTGCAGATAGCCAACAAGTTCCTGGACCTGGTTCAGTCCTTGGAAAGTACAAGGAAGCTTTGCACCAACTTCCCCGCAATTTACGACTTTGCCTTCCCGAAGGTTGAGGCCATCCTCCAAATGCCAGAAAGCTCGTGGGAAGAGAAGTTAGAATTGAAGAAGGAAGATCACTGGCTGGTAGATATATGGCGCAGGGACCTCATCCACCGTAAAGAGAGGACGGAGCAGATCCAGAGCAGGATTGATCCGGATATTACGTGGATCAAGGATATCCGAGCAGAATGCACCGAGTACCTGAAGTTGATAACGGGCCATGATATACCCACTGTGCAATTAGATGCGGAGAAGGTTAGGCCCTATTTTGAGGAGAGGATGAAGGACGGGGCAGCCGGAGATATCACGACAGACTTCCTAAGTTTCACTGCCCGTGCCCTCGATAGATCAGAGCTTTTCAGAGATCAGAGCTCAAAGTATGATGAAGACTGGAAGCGGCTGGAAGAGAATGCCAAAGAATGGAGCTACCAGACGTTGAAGTGCGAAATCCTCGAAATAGATAAGCTCCAGGCCGTCATCCTCAAGCAGATTGATCACGCAGCCTCTGAGGAGCAACCAGACAGCCCGGCCAAGGAAGTAGACCTCCCAGAAGAGTAGCTACAGCTAGAAAAACAGCAATTAGCTACAGGACGAAAATGCAAATAGTGTCATCCACTAGATGACAAAATAGGGAAAAGACAAAAGATGTTTTTTTATTGTAAATCTATTTGGGGGTAGGTGAAACCCTAATTTGTAATGAATCTTGGCCACACAATTGTAATGAATCTTGGCCATTCATTTAACTTTTGAAACACTATAAATAGAGGACTCCCCTCATTTGCAAAAGGAGAGTTGAGTTGTTGTAAAGACATGCTGCTGAAATATATGAGAAATAGCATTGACTTGATGCATTTCCTTGTGTTCTCTCATGTTAATTGATTCATTTCTCCAATCTTAGATGTTAGCTTAGATCTCTTTGCTGTTTAGTTAGCTGTTCATGTTACTTTGATAATTTTAGGAATGCTGTTGGCTGTTTATGAAAAATTTCTGCTTTGTTGATAACTCCTTAGTCCATACTTTTTGCTGTTTGCTGAAGGTAGATAGCTTTGTAAAGTTAGCCTGGACCTGATTTAAGCTGCCCCAAACACTTGTCTTTAATTCATACATGTATGTGGTGAATGAGGAATACAAATCTGCAGCCCTTAGAAGATTGCACAACTCCCATGATATTGTGAAATTCCTGGTTAAGTGGGAGATTGTTTGAAGGAATTGTCCATTGCAGGGACTCCATTATCACTGTTCGCAGCAAGCTTTAGGCTTAGGAACTTTCTTTCTCCTTCGCTCTTTTTCACTTTCTTTAGGAATTGAACAACACCAAGGTTCATTATACCTTATAAAGCTGAACCCAACAACTAGATGGAGTTCGAGATTGCTGTTTGAACCTGCAGTCAACACCTGAATGCTTTCATGCTAAGAACTCCCCTTTTTAAGATCCTACTTCGCGTTTCACATCCACACTTTGTATTCCCGTAAGGCTGCCTTGTGATTCCAGCAAATCACATCAAACTACTGAGGTATCTAAGCACTGTCATGACCTGACACCCGAGAGACCTTGGGATAGTGTTCTGCAACTCGATTGTGGGAGATTGTCTTTCAAGAGAGGTAGTGCACTTACGCATTACCTGTGTTGAGAAGTGCATAAAAACACCATCAACAAATTCCTATTTCTTAAGCATCTCTTTTGTTATTTCCATTGTGTTAAGCTCAAGGTTGCATTGTTGGACAATCCTATCTAGACCCTCCATCTATGATTGCATCACTACCAATCTAAACTCTAAGTGAATTATAGTAGTGCCTATGTACCTATAAATAATTATATAAAACCACTAGCTCATACCTCCAATATCTAAAAAATGAATATATAAAGACACTAAAAATTGACACACCAAATAGAGAATGTTATTTTATTATTCAAAAAATAATCTTCTTACATGCAGAGGATCTAATATCCCCATGTTTTGAAAATATGCAAACTACATAATTACAGAAAAACCCCTTTTTGAAGTATGCAAACTTGTCCACAAAAGCTACCCAAAACATAAAAACCTCGGGCTTCCATTCAGTTCAAAATGTCATTGTTCTGAGCCTTCAGTGATGTTCACTAGTAAAATTCCCATCCCACTCTGTTCATATCTTCCTTTAGAGTTTTCACCGGTCCTTCTTAATTCCACCTACTAGTCCACTTCAATAATTAAATAAGCATGTTCAAGCCATGTTGCAACATAAAATCAAGGAAATGTATATAAAACACTATGAAACAAGACTTAAAATGCCATGAAAATGACAAGGGGCCATTTTTCTACCGCACAAATCTACATGATTATCATTAAGGGATTTCAAGTGGGACCTAGTAGAGTTGTGGAGTTGAAGGAGAAGCTACCACATCGACCACCATAGAAGATTGAGAAAACCTTAGACATAAGAAATTAAAGGTGAAATTGAAACAAGTAGTACCAACAATACTTGGTGAACTGGAAATGAAGACTAGTGGAGGATTCACCATGCATCTCTCAGGTTAAGGTGGACCACTTTGGTTTTCCTCTAGCCTCAATGAAGTGAGGGACTCACTTTTATTCCAACCCTGGGTGTCTGATACAGGAGCATCCCTAGTTGTAAAGAAATCTTGTATCAATCAAAGACATTTCTTTTCGTACAATTTAGTTTGTAGTTATCTCAATAGTATCTTCCACATTTCACGGCATTATCATTTCTTAGCTCACATAAATGATATAGATTCTAAATGATCCCATCTTCAACATACCAAAATTTCATGGGATTTGCATTCGTTTGTAGAAAGTTATTAGTCTAAAAATTTCATTATCAATTCTCTATCAAAGTAATGAGGGCCTATTTGGTCCAAACTGATTGTGCGAACAATTTTTGAAATGTTTGGAGCTTAATGAAAGACCATTGAAGGCACTTTATGTTAGGGGGACTATCTTGGAGATCCGCAATACATTTCCATTGCATGATCATTTATTTTATCATGTTCTTAGGTCGACCTACACGTTTTATCCTGAATTGGGATTGTAAGCCCTTGAGGCTGGCATGGACCATAATTGCAGTTAGAGATTCATATTAAAATCATTTGTAATATATTATAAAGTAATTAAGTAGTTAGTAGATAGAAAAGGAAAATAGTTCAAGCTGTCTAGGTTATTGCATCATAACAAGGTCATAAGCCAACTGTAATATCTTGTAATGTCCTATGGCATATGCCAGTGGGCCCTAGTCACTATGCACTTGTAGCATATGGCACATGTAAGATTGCAAGTTACTAAATTAATGATAATTCCTATTTCTTGAGCATCTCTTTTGTTATTTCCATTGTGTTAAGCTCAAGGTTGCATGGTTGGACAATCCTATCTAGACCCTCCATCTATGATTGCATCACTACCAATCTAAACTCTAAGTGAATTATAGTAGTGCCTATGTACCTATAAATAATTATATAAAACCACTAGCTCATACCTCCAATATCTAAAAAACGAAAGAGGCAAAAACCATAAATGGTTATACCAAAGCAATAGATCAATAATCATGTCTATTAGTTTACTTTGAATGGTGAATGATCAAATAAATTAAGTAATGCATGAGGATGGAAGTTTTGAAGTTTCTTATGCAAGTGCTTAATATTGGTTTTTCAAGGCCAAATCTAGTATTAGTTGATACTTTATCTAAATGAGAAACGTTGAGTCTTTTCTTTTGGATCTTCTAAAAGGATTTTTGGAAGACAATAAAGAAGTAAATATTATTCAAGAATACCTTCTATTTAACGACATCTTGGACATTGGCAATAGTTTGGAATGTATTGTTGCTCCTTATAGCTATAGACTAGGAGAGAGAAGAGAATAAATAGATTTAATTTTTTTGCTGTATCTATTTAAAAAAGAGTTTTCAAATTAAGATTTTATTACAATCAACATAAATCAAATAACAGAGAAAATTCTTTATTTTAATATAGATAGCTGCCTATTCATCAAAAAAATAATAATAATAGAGATAATATGAATACATAAATTAAATTGGGTCTTATAATTATTTATTTTAAAAGGAATACATAAAAGTAGTACAAAGTTCTTAACCTCTCATATAATAAATGTTGAATTAGTAATTTTTGTGTAGAACATTATAAATTTATCCAAATTATTCAAGTTTTAAAATCCCTTCGTAAAATATGAAATTTACATTCATATATTTTTAAGAAAATGTTCAATTTATTGAATTATACTCTACTTTTTTGTGATTGGCATATCACTTTTTCCAATTTGTAAGATTCTACAGAACGTTCCACTTTTCATCTACTAAAAGTGTAATTTGAAATAAATCATAGCAATTAGATTAAAAATTTGTTAACAATTTATATGTGAGAGCGGATCTTTCCTTGAGTCTATCATCCAAACTTTCACTGTTATCAATGTTAAGTTGATGATATTGAATTGTTAAATGCCCCATCTTGCTTGTTAGAAAACCAATATTTATATTGTTTTCTACCCTTTCATATAAATTTTGTAACTTTTTCTATAATAATTCTAAAATTCTTGTTCTTCACCTAGTTTTATATGCTTATGAGTGATATGTGATATAGTTATTGAGGCACCACTCTTGTCACTAAGTTAAAATTATTTTTTTCATTTTTTTTTTTGGTTAGAATCCCTCTTGAATTCATCACTTGCATTCATTTAATAAAAATATTGATTGGGCTACTAAAACTCTACCTACAAACTATCCAAAAAAATAGTTTTTGACATTAGGGTGTACGGTTGAGATATTTTACTAAGATTTATTAAACCTAGATCCCCTCGTAAAGGTTCTCACTCGAAAAACTATTAAATATATTTTCTTAGAAAAAATGTCAAGATAAATATCGATAGATTTGTTCTTGATCTTTATATCTAAGTTAGATTTCTAGCCTCCTCATCTACCATTATATACTTCACTACCTCTACTACCTAATGTATAATCTATTTTCCGTTTGTTTTCTTATTAGCTACAACATGATCCTCCCAAACATTTTCTTTCTTTTCTTTTTTTTTCATATAACCCTAAGAACCTTGAACCATTTAGTGTGGACTATTTCTTCTCATGCTATAGTTTACACCAAACTCATTAAAGACCACACACATTATGTTTAACAAACATGCATGCAAATATGAATACCAACCACCACACACATTATGTTTAATAAACATGCATGCAAATATGAATACCAACCTCCAATGATATTTTCAGACCATTAAAGACCACATATGTAATTCAATAGAAACAAGCCTTTGTAATGGAAAGCTTCTTTACCTACTAAATTGTACGGGCAAAAACTTGCGAAAACCATTGTGCAACGTCCAGACTCCATTTTCCCATTATTAGTTTCCTTAATCGATCTGTTGCTCCTCTTTCCTTTTTATTATTAAGCACGGAACTTCTGACTGTTGTTAATCCCTTAATAAATACGATAGGGATAAGAAACTAAAATAATATAAAAATATGATAGGGAACTGATGTTTGACCGTGCGGCTTCAGGATGCAGATGCAAATTCAATGGGTGAATAAAAATTAGTATAGAAGTTGTTGAATATTTAACACTG
Organism: Sequoia sempervirens; assembly: GCA_007258455.2. NCBI lineage: Eukaryota > Viridiplantae > Streptophyta > Pinopsida > Cupressales > Cupressaceae > Sequoia > Sequoia sempervirens. The sequence continues at coordinate 16,149 of VDFB02301429.1, read as the reverse complement.
ATGACCAATGGCCATGACGTCGTCATTCGCTTGTTACGTATAAATACAGACAGGCTGCTCATGTCTTTCCACCCATGCACACAACATCTGCACTTTGAGAGAAGGGATAGCTGGTGATAATATTAATTAGGGGTTTTTAATCTCTCTTCTTTCTTTGAATTAAGGAGGAATCTTCTGATAATGTGCGACATAAAGGTAACGATCACAAGCCTAAACTCTGGCTTGAGATTGGGTGTGAATCCCTCCAAAGATAATGATAGCGTTGTTTTATGTCAAACATGTGACAACGACGACTACCAGGTTAGTGTTTGTCTCGATTCACCATTTACTGATCTGTTTCAATCTTAACATTAATTATTAGACACTTGTGCTTGCTTGACAGAAATGGACGATGACTAAAAAGATGGCGAGAATAACGAAGATTTACGGAGTTTCAAAAATGTCGAGAATAACGAATTTCTGTGTCCCGACTCTCGCCATGAATACCCCCATGGGGTGAGACTTCAGTCCAGAGTTCTCTATGGCGTATATATATATATATATATTCAACTATATGACATTTTCATGTTTCTGCTGCAGGTGCGAACAAGAGCAAGCGATGAGTATCGCTGGATGGTCGAGAAGGTTTCCGGTCATTCGAAGATCTTGGCCTATCCTAAGGGTCATCCTGTCAAACTTATAACAGCGGTGAACGAGAAGGAGGTCAAAATTCATTCTCTGAATCCTGATGACCTGGATCCCTCATTATTTGATATCACAGAGACCCCCCCTAAAAAGGATTGCTAGGTAGTACTGTTAGTCTAAATAAAGCAAAGGGTTTTTTTCAATTGCGTTTGTTTGCTACCCAGCAACCAAATGCAATTTTTTTCCCTTGCTATTTAATTTTCTATTGCACGTTCTTTTAAGTTATTTGTATTTAATTTTCTATGTACCTTTTTCTTGAAATCATTTAATTATGAAAAATATGAGTTTTTTATAAATAATCTGATGTTAGCTTTCATAATTTTATATCACATTTTCTAACAAAATAAACAGGAATATATCGTCATTTCATTTTCTTGTCTATTTTTATTAAATCATTCTATCAATTAAAACAATTTTCTCTAATACATTAGTGTCTACTTCATAGACAGTTATCACATTATACAAATTTTGAGAGCTATTAGGAGTGATGGAATATCTTACTTCAATACATAAATATATAAAACTCGTAACTTTATTGCAATGAATGATATCAAAATTTATATTTAATAAAAAGATAGTAAAATTTCTACTTAATATGAATCGAAAAAATATTAAACAATCACCCAGATAGACTTTAATTATTTCTCAAAATTGAGATATTTGTGAGAAAAATATACCTGCACATTGCATTATTTTACAATATCAATTGACACTGAAATAGTCACATCAATACTATTTCCATTTTTCTTCCTAATGGAGAAATCACATTAGATATCATTCAAAGGATTAATCTCCTCCTTCCTTTTCATAACTATGGTTGAGGTGCTTAGAAGAACAATCTAATCTGTCAACGACATTGGATCTTGGAAAGGGTTAAGGGTAATTGACAATGTTAATCACGTTACGCATCTCCCTATTCTTGGCATAGAGAGATAAAGAGGGAGCGAGAGATAGATAGAGAGGTGGAGAGGAGGAAAGAAAGAAATGATATATATATGTATAGAGAGAGAGAGGGGGGTGCTGATGTGCTTTCCATATACATACAAACGCAAATAAATCCACAACAAACCTTATCTCTCTTGAAAGATATTTCAACTTTGAGATTTTTTTTTATTCCATATCTTCAATAGCCAAATCTTCACTCAAAGTTACTTATAAACCAATTTAATAGTGGACTTGTGTAATTTGTGCATTATTTTACACATAAAGGAGTGTAGGATAAGATGAAATTATAGTACATAATTTAAAAATTTACCCGAATTTCATCTTTATTTACAAATATCACAAGTTATTTTGAAATATTTTAACAAAATGACAAATAAATTTGACCAATTCTTATAAAAATATCTAAAATGATAAAAAAAGTATTAAAAGGATAAAGGGAGAGAAAAAGAATGAGTTAGAAATCCTACGCTTTGGTGATTTAACATGAATACTCTTACAAATCCTCTTCTTCCGATGAGGAAGAAGGAGATAACACTAAAATGGAAGAAAGGGCTCCCAAAGGTAAACAAATAGAGATCCAAATAAAGGAAGGCGAGGGTGATCATGAGTCGTCCAATGGAAAATCTGATATGCCCGAATGGTTGGAGAGGCAGCTTGAAAAGAAGACTCCTACCCCAAAGGATCCAAGAGCAAGGCTGGAGGCTATCTTAGCCCAAACGCAGATCACCACCAAGAAAGAGACGAAGCACAAAATCATATCTATGGTAACGATGGATGCTTCTGGGTCCCGAACTGCGCATGTAGCCACGCCGATGGTGGGCAAGGAAGGAGTAATCCATAATATCTCCACCATTGATTGAGGAACTACTACTAGAGAGAAAAAGGTAGGACACCTCAAGGAGTCTGTGGCTATGGTGGTGCATCTAATACAAAAAGATAAAGTCTCAAAGGACGAGCTTAAAGCACAGGTACCTGATTTGACAGCTTACATCCAACAATGGTCTTCAGCTGAAGAAATGCCTACCACACCCACAACTCCCCCTCAATTGTTGTCCAAGGAACAAATCGATAAGCTGAAAAAAATAAAGAGTTCGGAAAAAATTACAGAAAGTTGGTTCCGACAGGTTTTATACGTCAAAAATATGGGTATCAGTTGGGCTGTTAGAATAGCCAACAAGTTCCAAGACTTGCAACAGTCTCTGGAAAGCATCAAGAAAAAATGCATTGACTTCCCTGTGACGTATGAATCCACCTACCCAACGACCAAGGCTATCCTCCGACTGTCAAGTGCCACATGGGAAAGGGAGCTTGCACTCAAGAGGGATGATTATTTGCTCATGGATGTTTGGAGTCAAGACTTTGAGAACCAAAAAGAAAGATTGACGTAGGTGATTGAAAAAGTAGATCCAAACATTGAGTGGATCAAAGAGATTAGGGTGGATTGTGTCTGATACCTGAAGTTAATGATAGGTTATTAGATGCCCGTCCTATAAATGGAGCCAAATAAATTTAGGCCCCATTTCCAAGAAAGGATAGAGGATGGGATGTCGAACGAAATAACCACAAATTTCATGAGTTTTGTCATCCGAGCCTTCACACAGTCATAGTTGTTCCGAGACCATGCTACCAAGTATGATGCAGACTAGAAAAGGCTTGAGGACAACTCCAAGGAGTGGAATTATCAAGTATTGCGGTCCGAGGTCATAGAGGTCGACAAACTCCAACTCATAATTTTGAAGTTCATGGAGTATGCAGCTTTGAAGAGAGGGGAAGGCAACCCTATTATTAGTGAAGAGCTTTTAAAGGAATAGCTACAACAAAAGGGCAATCAGCAAAGGACATGATGCTACAGTGTTGTCACTAGAGGACAAAATAAGGGTGAAGACAAACTTGTATTTTAAATAGGGAGATAAAGAGAGATAAAGAGGGAGCGAGAGATAGATAGAGAGGTGGAGAGGGGGAAAGAAAGAAATGATATATATATGTATAGAGAGAGAGAGGGGGGTGCTGATGTGCTTTCTATATACATACAAACGCAAATAAATCCACAACAAACCTTATCTCTCTTGAAAGATATTTCAACTTTGAGATTTTTTTTTTATTCCATATCTTCAATAGCCAAATCTTCACTCAAAGTTACTTATAAACCAATTTAATAGTGGACTTGTGTAATTTGTGCATTATTTTACACATAAAGGAGTGTAGGATAAGATGAAATTATAGTACATAATTTAAAAATTTACCCGAATTTCATCTTTATTTACAAATATCACAAGTTATTTTGAAATATTTTAACAAAATGACAAATAAATTTGACCAATTCTTATAAAAATATCTAAAATGATAAAAAAAGTATTAAAAGGATAAAGGGAGAGAAAGAGAATGAGTTAGAAATCCTACGTTTTGGTGATTTCACATGAATACTCTTACAAATCCTCTTCTTCCGATGAGGAAGAAGGAGATAAAACTAAAATGGAAGAAAGGGCTCCCAAAGGTAAACAAATAGAGATCCAAATAAAGGAAGGCGAGGGTGATCATGAGTCCTCCAATGGAAAATCTGCTATGCCCGAATGGTTGGAGAGGCAACTTGAAAAGAAGACTCCTACCCCAAAGGATCTAAGAGCAAGGCTGGAGGCTATCTTAGCCCAAACGCAGATCACCACCAAGAAAGAGACGAAGCACAAAATCATATCTATGGTAACGATGGATGCTTCTGGGTCCCCAACTACGCATGTAGCCACGCCGATGGTGGGCAAGGAAGGAGTAATCCATAATATCTCCACCATTGATTTAGGAACTACTACTAGAGAGAAAAAGGTAGGACACCTCAAGGAGTCTGTGGCTATGGTGGTGCATCTAATACAAAAAGATAAAGTCTCAAAGGACGAGCTTAAAGCACAGGAACCTGATTTGACAGCTTACATCCGACAATGGTCTTCAGCTGAAGAAATGCCTACCACACCCACGGCTCCCCCTCAATTGTTGTCCAAGGAACAAATTGATAAGCTGAAAAAAATAAAGAGTTCGGAAAAAATTGCAGAAAGCTGGTTCCGACAGGTTTTATACATCAGAAATATGGGTATCAGTCGGGCTGTTAGAATAGCCAACAAGTTCCAAGACTTGCAACAGTCTCTGGAAAGCATCAAGAAAAAATGCATTGACTTCCCTGTGACGTATGAATCCACCTACCCAAAGACCAAGGCTATCCTCCGACTATCAAGTGCCACATGGGAAAGGGAGCTTGCACTCAAGAGGGATGATTATTTGCTCATGGATGTTTGGAGTCAAGACTTTGAGAACCAAAAAGAAAGATTGACGTAGGTGATTGAAAAAGTAGACCCAAACATTGAGTGGATCAAAGAGATTAGGGTGGATTGTGTCTGATACCTGAAGTTAATGATAGGTTATTAGATGCCCGTCCTGTAAATGGACTCAAATAAATTTAGGCCCCATTTCCAAGAAAGGATAGAGGATGGGATGTCGAACGAAATAACCACAGATTTCATGAGTTTTGTCATCCGAGCCTTCACACAGTCATAGTTGTTCTGAGACCATGCTACCAAGTATGATGAAGACTGGAAAAGGCTTGAGGACAACTCCAAGGAGTGGAATTATCAAGTATTACGGTCTGAGGTCATAGAGGTCGACAAACTCCAACTCGTAATTTTGAAGTTCATGGAGTATGCAGCTTTGAAGAGAGGGGAAGGCAACCCTATTATTAGTGAAGAGCTTTTAAAGGAATAGCTACAACAAAAGGGCAATCAGCAAAGGACATGATGCTACAGTGTTGTCACTAGAGGACAAAATAAGGGTGAAGACAAAGTTGTATTTTAAATTATAATATATTGGGGGGTAGGTAGAACCCTAATTTGTAGTGAATCTTGGCCACACAATAAGTTTAATCTTGGCTATTTGTTCTAGTTATTGGGCACTATAAATGGGGGTCTCCTCTCCTTTTCAAGAGAGAGTTGAGTTGTTGTAAAGACATGCTACATAAATTTCTAATGAAAATACATTGACTTGGTGCATTTTCTAATCTTCTTCACATGGTTCATGATTCAATCTCCATTGTTAGATGTTTTATTTAGATTTACATTGTTGTTCTAGTTAGCTTTAAACTGATTAATTAGATACTGGTAATGTTGTTTTGTTATCATAGAAATTTCTACTGTATTGATGCTTTCTAGTCCATACTTTTTGCTATTTGCTACTAGTAAATGGTCTTGTAAGGCTAGTATGGGCTAAAACTTGAAGCTACTTTTAAACTTTTATCTCTATTCATGCATGTATGTGGTGAATGAATTATAAAATATCTGCAGACCTTTGATGATAGAACACATTTCATGATACTGTAGGTTTCTTGGTTAAGTGGAATCTTGTTTGAAGGAAGTTGTCCATAGCAGATCCTCCATGATCATTGTTCATCGTTAGTTGCAGATCCAGGAACCTTCTCTCTTCCCTACTCTTTTTCCTCTTTTTTTAGAAACAACCTATTATAAGGTTCATTACACATTATAAAGCCAAAACTTAAGGAAAACATTGAAGTTTTACATTTTTGTTTGAACCTGTAGCAAAGTGCGCCTTAACTTTCATCTCAGAAGCTTCAGATTTTAAGATCCACCTCACATCCAGCTACGTAAGTCTGCCCTGTGATACCAACAAAATCACATTATACATCAACTGAGGAATTCCATGCAAGTCAAGACCTAACACCTAAGAGGCCTTGGGGTGATTTTTAGCAACTTGTTGTTGGAAGTCTCCTTTAAAGAGAGGTACTGCACCTACACATTGCCTGTGCTGAAAAAGTGTGCAAAAACACCCATCAACAATATATAACACGCTTATAAGATGATAACCACTATCTTTTATCACACGATTACAAGGATACATTTATACTTTACATCTGCTTCCAGTACAATACATAGATCAAATATACAAGTTTACATCATAAACTTCCCAACACATGTGGGGGTAATACATCAATACAAGAGTATAACTAAAATACAAAATAAGCATCTAGCTACAAGAAAATCTATGGCTCATGCTCCATTTGGAAGGAACTGCACCCTACACACGCTGATGGGGAACCCAACGGGGTGCGTAGCATGTTCCACCCAACCACGTGGGTTTTAGAAAAACCCACCCCCCTTGCCAGGAGATGACAAGGAAGAATCCTCGACCAAGGATGCCCAAATAGAAACAACAAGACTCAACTCCAGAGAAGAGTGACATGGGAATACATAGTCAAACACTAAATCAATAGATTCAAAAATCATAACATCAATAGATCACAAAACATAACATCAATAGACCACTTCCAAAGACTTGCAAAATCAACAAATCATAAAAAGGTGTACTAACACAAAGAAGCACTACATCTCAAATGAAGCACACGTGAGGCATAAACCATCCCGCCACCATCCACATACATAATTACTCGCTAAAACAGGAACAAGTCAAGCATAGGAACCAAAATTGCAATTACAATCAAACTTTTCCAAATCCAAAATCAAATGATAAATACATTATTCAGCGAACTGCCTCATGCCTTTGGAAGTCTAAAGCCAAATTAACTCCTAACGGGGGTACTGTGACATTGAGTGTTTCCACATTGATTAAAAGGAAAAAGAATTAACACAAGGTAGATAAAAACAAATCCAACTTTAACAAGAAATCCATCAAACCGTAGTTCACAATTTGACTGAAAATGCCATTACGATATTCCAAATCCAATTAAAAAATACACTTATCTAGAGAATGTAAAATTTTCCCTAAATGCTAAAATTGCTTCTTTCCATTTAAATCTATTAATGTAACTCAGTTATTTCATTCATACTAAAAATGTGTATGTATGTACATTCCTTTCTTTCAAATAATATTTCTGAAATAAACTTGATTTAAAATAACTAGTTTATAGCCTATCAACATATGGTGAGATCACAAAATTATCATCATCATCATCATCATCATCATATATATATATATATATATATATTCATTAAATGTTAAACATCATTATTTAAAATCCATTTAAATTCTGACATACAACATAATCAAATATATATATGTATACATACACACACACACATATATATAATGAAATATAATAAAGTGTAAGAAACATGTGACGAGGGTGCAACCCGAGACACTAAAAATTGACACACTAAATAGAGAATGTTATTTTATTATTCGAAAAATAATCTTCTTACATGCAGAGGATCTAATATCCCCATGTTTTGAAAATATGCAAATTACATAATTACAGAAAAACCCCTTTTCGAAGTATGCAAACTTGTCCACAAAAGCTACCCAAAACATAAAAAAACCTGCCCATAAATGGAGCTGGCTTTTAGCTTGTAGCCAAAACAACATGCAAATTTGAGTTTTTGGCAGTATGGCACTGAAAATTAGAAATTCAAATTCAAATTTCAAAAGTACATTTGAAAATTAGTATCTTCTAGAAAGTGCGCCAACTTCTGGGAGCCATAACTTTTGATCTGAGACTCCATTTTTTGAACACATTCACACGACTTCAATAATTAAATAAGCATGTTCAAGCCATATTGCAACATAAAATCAAGGAAATATATATAAAACACTATGAAACAAGACTTAAAATGCCACGGAAATGACAAGGGGCCATTTTTCTACCACACAAATCTACATGATTATCATTAAGGGATTTCAAGTGGGACCTAGTAGAGTTGTGGAGTTGAAGGAGAAGCTACCACATCAACCACCATAGAAGATTGAGAAAACCTTAGACATAAGAAATTAAAGGTGAAATTGAAACAAGTAGTACCAACAATACTTGGTGAACTGGAAATGAAGACTAGTGGAGGATTCACCATGCATCTCTCAGGTTAAGGTGGACCACTTTGGTTTTCCTCTAGCCTCAATGAAGTGAGGGACTCACTTTTATTCCAACCCTGGGTGTCTGATACAGGAGCATCCCTAGTTGTAAAGAAATCTTGTATCAATCAAAGACATTTCTTTTCGTACAATTTAGTTTGTAGTTATCTCAATAGTATCTTCCACATTTCACGGCATTATCATTTCTTAGCTCACATAAATGATATAGATTCTAAATGATCCCATCTTCAACATACCAAAATTTCATGGGATTTGCATTCGTTTGTAGAAAGTTATTAGTCTAAAAATTTCATTATCAATTCTCTATCAAAGTAATGAGGGCCTATTTGGTCCAAACTGATTGTGCGAACAATTTTTGAAATGTTTGGAGCTTAATGAAAGACCATTGAAGGCACTTTATGTTAGGGGGACTATCTTGGAGATCCGCAATACATTTCCATTGCATGATCATTTATTTTATCATGTTCTTAGGTCGACCTACACGTTTTATCCTGAATTGGGATTGTAAGCCCTTGAGGCTGGCATGGACCATAATTGCAGTTAGAGATTCATATTAAAATCATTTGTAATATATTATAAAGTAATTAGGTAGTTAGTAGATAGAAAAGGAAAATAGTTCAAGCTGTCTAGGTTATTGCATCATAACAAGGTCATAAGCCAACTGTATTATCTTGTAATGTCCTATGGCATATGCCAGTGGGCCCTAGTCACTATGCACTTGTAGCATATGGCACATGTAAGATTACAAGTTACTAAATTAATGATAATTCCTATTTCTTGAGCATCTCTTTTGTTATTTCCATTGTGTTAAGCTCAAGGTTGCATGGTTGGACAATCCTATCTAGACCCTCCATCTATGATTGCTTCACTACTAATCTAAACTCTAAGAGAATTATAGTAGTGCCTATGTACCTATAAATAATTATATAAAACCACTAGCTCATACCTCCAATATCTAAAAAACGAAAGAGGCAAAAACCATAAATGGTTATACCAAAGCAATAGATCAATAATCATGTCTATTATTTTACTTTGAATGGTGAATGATCAAATAAATTAAGTAATGCATGAGGATGGAAGTTTTGAAGTTTCTTATGCAAGTGCTTAATATTGGTTTTTCAAGGCCAAATCTAGTATTAGTTGATACTTTATCTAAATGAGAAACGTTGAGTCTTTTCTTTTGGATCTTCTAAAAGGATTTTTGGAAGACAATAAAGAAGTAAATATTAATCAAGAATACCTTCTATTTAACGGCATGTTGGACATTGGCAATAGTTTGGAATGTATTGTTGCTCCTTATAGCTATAGACTAGGAGAGAGAAGAGAAATAAATAGATTTAATTTTTTTGCTGTATCTATTTAAAAAAGAGTTTTCAAATTAAGATTTTATTACAATCAACATAAATCAAATAACAGAGAAAATTCTTTATTTTAATATAGATAGCTGCCTATTCATCAAAAAAAAAATAATAATAGAGATAATATGAATACATAAATTAAATTGGGTCTTATAATTATTTATTTTAAAAGGAATACATAAAAGTAGTACATAGTTCTTAACCTCTCATATAATAAATGTTGAATTACTAATTTTTGTGTAGAACATTATAAATTTATCCAAATTATTCAAGTTTTAAAATCCCTTCGTAAAATATGAAATTTACATTCATATATTTTTAAGAAAATGTTCAATTTACTGAATTATACTCTACTTTTTTGTGATTGGCATATCACTTTTTCCAATTTGTAAGATTCTACAGAACGTTCCACTTTTCATCTACTAAAAGTGTAATTTGAAATAAATCATAGCAATTAGATTAAAAATTTGTTAACAATTTATATGTGAGAGCGGATCTTTCCTTGAGTCTATCATCCAAACTTTCACTGTTATCAATGTTAAGTTGATGATATTGAATTGTTAAATGCCCCATCTTGCTTGTTAGAAAACCAATATTTATATTGTTTTCTACCCTTTCATATAAATTTTGTAACTTTTTCTATAATAATTCTAAAATTCTTGTTCTTCACCTAGTTTTATATGCTTATGAGTGATATGTGATATAGTTATTGAGGCACCACTCTTGTCACTAAGTTAAAATTATTTTTTTCATTTTTTTTTTTGGTTAGAATCCCTCTTGAATTCATCACTTGCATTCATTTAATAAAAATATTGATTGGGCTACTAAAACTCTACCTTCAAACTATCCAAAAAAATAGTTTTTGACATTAGGGTGTACGGTTGAGATATTTTACTAAGATTTATTAAACCTAGATCCCCTCATAAAGGTTCTCACTCGAGAAACTATTAAATATATTTTCTTAGAAAAAATGTCAAGATAAAAATCGATAGATTTGTTCTTGATCTTTAGATCTAAGTTAGATTTCTAGCCTCCTCATCTACCATTATATACTTCACTACCTCTACTACCTAATGTATAATCTATTTTCCGTTTGTTTTCTTATTAGCTACATCATGATCCTCCCAAACATTTTCTTTCTTTTCTTTTTTTTTCATATAACCCTAAGAACCTTGAACCATTTAGTGTGGACTATTTCTTCTCATGCTATAGTTTACACCAAACTCATTAAAGACCACACACATTATGTTTAACAAACATGCATGCAAATATGAATACCAACCACCACACACATTATGTTTAATAAACATGCATGCAAATATGAATACCAACCTCCAATGATATTTTCAGACCATTAAAGACCACATATGTAATTCAATAGAAACAAGTCTTTGTAATGGAAAGCTTCTTTACCTACTGAATTGTACGGGCAAAAACTTGCGAAAACCATTGTGCAACGTCCAGACTCCATTTTCCCATTATTAGTTTCCTTAATCGATCTGTTGCTCCTCTTTCCTTTTTATTATTAAGCACGGAACTTCTGACTGTTGTTAATCCCTTAATAAATACGATAGGGATAAGAAACTAAAATAATATAAAAATATGATAGGGGACTGATGTTTGACCGTGCGGCTTCAGGATGCAGATGCAAATTCAATGGGTGAATAAAAATTAGTATAGAAGTTGTTGAATATTTAACACCGATGACCAATGGCCATGACGTCGTCATTCGCTTGTTACGTATAAATACAGACAGGCTGCTCACGTCTTTCCACCCATGCACACAACATCTGCACTTTGAGAGAAGGGATAGCTGGTGATAATATTAATTAGGGGTTGTTAATCTCTCTTCTTTCTCTGAATTAAGGAGGAATCTTCTGATAATGTGTGACATAAAGGTAACGATCACAAGTCTAAACTCTGGCTTGAGATTGGGTGTGAATCCCTCCAAAGATAATGATAGCGTTGTTTTATGTCAAAGATGTGACAACGACGACTGCCAGGTTAGTGTTTTTCTCGATTCACCATTTACTGATCTGTTTCAATCTTAACATTAATTATTAGACACTTGTGCTTGCTTGACAGAAATGGACGATGACTAAAAAAGATGGCGAGAATAACAAAGATTTACGGAGTTTCAAAAATGTTGAGAATAACGAATTTCTGTGTCCCCACTCTCGCCATGAATACCCCCATGGGGTGAGACTTCAGTCCAGAGTTCTCTATGGCGTATATATATATATATTCAACTATATGACATTTTCATGTTTTTTGCTGCAGGTGCGAACAAGTGCAAGCGATGAGTATCGCTGGATGGTCGAGAAGGTTTCCGGTCATTCGAAGATCTTGGCCTATCCTAAGGGTCATCCTGTCAAACTTATAACAGCGGTGAACGAGAAGTAGGTCAAAATTCATTCTCTGAATCCTGATGACCTGGATCCCTCATTATTTGATATCACAGAGACCCCCCCTAAAAAGGATTGCTAGGTAGTAATGTTAGTCTAAATAAAGCAAAGGGTTTTTTTTCAATTGCGCTTGTTTGCTACCCAGCAACCAAATGCAATTTTTTTCCCTTGCTATTTAATTTTCTATTGCACGTTCTTTTAAGTTATTTGTATTTAATTTTCTATGTACCTTTTTCTTGAAATCATTTAATTATGAAAAATATGAGTTTTTTATAAATAATCTGATGTTAGCTTTCATAATTTTATATCACATTTTCTAACAAAAAAAACAGGAATATATGGTCATTTCATTTACTTGTCTATTTTTATTAAATCATTCTATCAATTAAAACAATTTTCTCTAATACATTAGTGTCTACTTCATAGACAGTTATCACATTATACAAATTTTGAGAGCTATTAGGAGTCATGGAATATCTTACTTCAATACATAAATATATAAAACTCGTAACTTTATTGCAATGAATGATATCAAAATTTATATTTAATAAAAAGATAGTAAAATTTCTACTTAATATGAATCGAAAAAATATTAAACAATCACCAAGATAGACTTTAATTATTTCTCAAAATTGAGATATTTGTGAGAAAAATACCTGCACATTGCATTATTTTACAATATCAATTGACACTGAAATAGTCACATCAATACTATTTCCATTTTTCTTCCTAATGGAGAAATCACATTAGATATCATTCAAAGGATTAATCTCCTCCTTCCTTTTCATAACTATGGTTGAGGCGCTTAGAAGAACAATCTAATCTGTCAACGACATTGGATCTTGGAAAGGGTTAAGGGTAATTGACAATGTTAATCACGTTACGCATCTCCCTATTCTTGGCATAGAGAGATAAAGAGGGAGCGAGAGATAGATAGAGAGGTGGAGAGGGGGAAAGAAAGAAATGATATATATATGTATAGAGAGAGAGATGGGGGTGCTGATGTGCTTTCTATATACATACAAACGCAAATAAATCCACAACAAACCTTATCTCTCTTGAAAGATATTTCAACTTTGAGATTTTTTTTTTTTTTTCATATCTTCAATAGCCAAATCTTCACTCAAAGTTACTTATAAACCAATTTAATAGTGGACTTGTGTAATTTGTGCATTATTTTACACAGAAAGGAGTGTAGGATAAGATGAAATTATAGTACATAATTTAAAAATTTACCCGAATTTCATCTTTATTTACAAATATCACAAGTTATTTTGAAATATTTTAACAAAATGATAAATAAATTTGACCAATTCTTATAAAAATATCTAAAATGATTAAAAAAGTATTAAAAGGATAAAGGGAGAGAAAGAGAATGAGTTAGAAGTCCTACGTTTTGGTGATTTCACATGAATACTCTTACAAATCCTCTTCTTCCGATGAGGAAGAAGGAGATAAAACTAAAATGGAAGAAAGGGCTCCCAAAGGTAAACAAATAGAGATCCAAATAAAGGAAGGCGAGGGTGATCATGAGTCGTCCAATGGAAAATCTGCTATGCCCAAATGGTTGGAGAGGCAACTTGAAAAGAAGACTCCTACCCCAAAGGATCCAAGAGCAAGGCTGGAGGCTATCTTAGCCCAAACGCAGATCACCACCAAGAAAGAGACGAAGCAAAAAATCATATCTATGGTAACGATGGATGCTTCTGGGTCCCGAACTGCGCATGTAGCCACACCGATGGTGGGCAAGGAAGGAGTAATCCATAATATCTCCACCATTGATTGAGGAACTACTACTAGAGAGAAAAAGGTAGGACACCTCAAGGAGTCTGTGGCTATGGTGGTGCATCTAATACAAAATGATAAAGTCTCAAAGGATGAGCTTAAAGCACAGGTACCTGATTTGACAACTTACATCCGACAATGGTCTTCAGCTGAAGAAATGCCTACCACACCCATGGGTCCCCCTCAATTGTTGTCCAAGGAAGAAATCGATAAGCTGAAAAAAATAAAGAGTTCGGAAAAAATTGCAGAAAGCTGGTTCCGACAGGTTTTATACGTCAGAAATATGGGTATCAGTTGGGCTGTTAGAATAGCCAACAAGTTCCAAGACTTGCAATAGTCTCTGGAAAGCACCAAGAAAAAATGCATTGACTTCCCTGTGACGTATGAATCCACCTACCCAAAGACCAAGGCTATCCTCCGACTGTCAAGTGCCACATGGGAAAGGGAGCTTGCACTCAAGAGGGATGATTATTTGCTCATGGATGTTTGGAGTCAAGACTTTGAGAACCAAAAAGAAAGATTGACGTAGGTGATTGAAAAAGTAGATCCAAACATTGAGTGGATCAAAGAGATTAGGGTGGATTGTGTCTGATACCTGAAGTTAATGATAGGTTATTAGATGCCCGTCCTATAAATGGAGCCAAATAAATTTAGGCCCCATTTCCAAGAAAGTAATTAAGTAGTTAGTAGATAGAAAAGGAAAATAGTTCTAGCTGTCTAGGTTATTGCATCATAACAAGGTCATAAGCCAATTGTAATATCTTGTAATGTCCTATGGCATATGCCAGTGGGCCCTAGTCACTATGCACTTGTAGCATATGGCACATGTAAGATTGCAAGTTACTAAATTAATGATAATTCCTATTTCTTGAGCATCTCTTTTGTTATTTCCATTGTGTTAAGCTCAAGGTTGCATGGTTGGACAATCCTATCTAGACCCTCCATCTATGATTGCATCACTACCAATCTAAACTCTAAGAGAATTATAGTAGTGCCTATGTACCTATAAATAATTATATAAAACCACTAGCTCATACCTCCAATAGCTAAAAAATGAAAGAGGCAAAAACCATAAATGGTTATACCAAAGCAATAGATCAATAATCATGTCTATTATTTTACTTTGAATGGTGAATGATCAAATAAATTAAGTAATGCATGAGGATGGAAGTTTTGAAGTTTCTTATGCAAGTGCTTAATATTGGTTTTTCAAGGCCAAATCTAGTATTAGTTGATACTTTATCTAAATGAGAAACGTTGAGTCTTTTCTTTTGGATCTTCTAAAAGGATTTTTGGAAGACAATAAAGAAGTAAATATTATTCAAGAATACCTTCTATTTAACGGCATCTTGGACATTGGCAATAGTTTGGAATGTATTGTTGCTCCTTATAGCTATAGACTAGGAGAGAGAAGAGAAATAAATAGATTTAATTTTTTTGTTGTATCTATTTAAAAAAGAGTTTTCAAATTAAGATTTTATTACAATCAACATAAATCAAATAACAGAGAAAATTCTTTATTTTAATATAGATAGCTGCCTATTCATCAAAAAAATAATAATAATAGAGATAATATGAATACATAAATTAAATTGGGTCTTATAATTATTTATTTTAAAAGGAATACATAAAAGTAGTACAAAGTTCTTAACCTCTCATATAATAAATGTTGAATTAGTAATTTTTGTGTAGAACATTATAAATTTATCCAAATTATTCAAGTTTTAAAATCCCTTCGTAAAATATGAAATTTACATTCATATATTTTTAAGAAAATGTTCAATTTATTGAATTATACTCTACTTTTTTGTGATTGGCATATCACTTTTTCCAATTTGTAAGATTCTACAGAACGTTCCACTTTTCATCTACTAAAAGTGTAATTTGAAATAAATCATAGCAATTAGATTAAAAATTTGTTAACAATCTATATGTGAGAGCGGATCTTTCCTTGAGTCTATCATCCAAACTTTCACTGTTATCAATGTTAAGTTGATGATATTGAATTGTTAAATGCCCCATCTTGCTTGTTAGAAAACCAATATTTATATTGTTTTCTACCCTTTCATATAAATTTTGTAACTTTTTCTATAATAATT
>VDFB02301428.1:0-20894 GCA_007258455.2 Sequoia sempervirens | reverse complement strand
TAGAGTGACACCTCTATTTCATAGTGTTGTGCCTGTACATCACCAAGATGTACCTTTTTAGCATAAATTGGTGCCTATTTTTAGTACATTTGCATTTCTCTTTTAGTTTTCAATTTCTAGGGTTTTTGAGCTATTTTCTCATCTAACCTTCATTTCTTAGAGCAATTAACAAGTGGTGCAGCTATCTAATGCATGTCAAAGATCATTATCTTATAGATTACTAATGGTTTGATGTAAATCCATTAGTCCAGGGCTTTATTTCTCATTGATATAGGCTTCTAAAGTAGCTTAGTGGGTTAATGAACATTATACCATGTTTGGAAGGGTGTATAGATGTATGCTCTCCCCTTGTGCTTATTATGATCTTGGAGATTAGAAATATCACATTTCTTCATTTCTTTTATGTTCCATGTTTTATTCCAAGACTTACTAGCTAGCGTGTATCCTCTCCCCTTATGCTTTTGTGCAATATTGGGTGATCAAACACTTACTATAGTCTTTCCCATTAGGAGGTCTGCTTGGATATTTGAACAACTCAAGGATTACCTCAACCATATTTTTAGTAGGGTATACAAAAGGGGGGAGAGTGAAAATTATACCTCAAAGTGTGGCTAGCATTGTTCAATCCAAGACACAAAACCCTCAGTCCACCAAGGCTTATTTGGTGATGAGAGAAGGATAGACAATCATAATATTGAGCACTAGTGTCCAGTGTAGGGTATAGTGGCATGCCTAAATTTATTCACTATGTATCTTCTTGAGTAGAGATAGAGGCTCTTTGGTAAAGATCTTAGGATCTCCAAGGAAAAAAAAAAGGTGAGCCCTTGTTTCATTGAATCTCTAGCTACTAACTCTCGAAAGAGGGGTACCTTAATCCAATATTGAGATATTATCATTTAGTTTTTGGACCCACATTGAGTCAACACATCTACCTGATTAAATATGGGATTGTGTTATCATGTTTGGTGTGTTTTCACATGAGAAAAAAGTGAAGACATTTATATTTATCAGCTTAAGAGTCAAGTCAACCAATGTTTTTTATTGTTTGATTGTCTCTTGCCAAAACCTATCAAAAAGCATCTCAAACTATCAAACTAATAAATAGGAAAAGTTAAACCCTAGAACTTCACCTTCCTATTTCAATGGTTTTTTTCTATGATTGGTGAGGGTGGCTCCTATCATTAAATTCAAGATTGGCTAGGGTAAGAGATTGAATTGCAGCCTAAAAGGTGAGACAACCAATCCTAGAATATGAATTTAGGGACTTGGAAATGGATTTTGTATGAAATGAAATGATATGACTAACAATTATGAAAATAACATATTTTGATGCAAAATCAACAAATCTAGAAAATCACAAAAAAAATCAGAGTTTGGAAATAAACTGAGTAGAGTTTTGTGCATTTGTCATTTGAATTTGAGCATGATTTTGGAGGACCAAGTCACCTATGGTGACTATGCCTTGGTAAATAAATCTAGAATATAATTTCATAGTCCTTTGGTGTTTGATAAGAGTCTTCTTTCCTCTAGGTCTCATTGTTGGATCTTTGTTGGATGCTAAGATAAGTGACTTTTCATATGTCGTCAAGTTATAGGGTTTGAATGCAGCAATGAATAAATGGTCTCCAATCTTCTCCAGATCTAAAACTTGCACATTCAAAGAGAGATGAATGGTTTTTCTATATAGAGGCTTGCCTCATTCAAACTTCATGTTGGTGTTTCCACCTCCATAATAGAACAACTGATGAAAGAGAGCTTATCCTTTTGAGGGATAGAGGCTAAATGGAAAATGAATTATGAATTAGCAATTGACTAAAACTCACAACCCAATTTTGATTTCCTTGAAGGATTGAACTCATGCACATCACCTCAAGGCTTGATTGAAAATTGGATCAATTTCTTGGAAGACCTACAAAGTTTAGTCCTCACAAATAAAATGATAACATAAACATGAACAAACTTACATAAAACTTGACATGGTGCTTCAATGTTGAAATATTGCAATAAATCTTCTCTTGACTTGATAGCTTTTGAAAATAATTCTTACTATATATTATTATTGTTAGATGGCCAATGCTCCCCTCTGGATTCATGATAAGGGAATAGCCATTTCCTATGTGATCCATGTCTCTATTGTTTGTATCGAGTGTTGATAGATTGATCTTTTGATGCAATGGAAAATTGGGGACAAGAATTGGTATTAGAGCATTCAGTCATGCAGGTTTGAATCCCCTTAGGTAACGCTGAGGGGGATATTGTTGGAAGATGGTTAGCGCTCCCCTCAAGATTTTTGACAAGGGACTAACCACCTCCTATACGATCCATGTCTCTAACATTTATATTAGGAATTGATAGATTGATATTTTGATGCAACGAAAAACTAGGGCCAACAAAATTATTTCACTTTGTTTTAAAATGATGTAATGACTAGGTATTTACATGCAATTAATCTTATTTCTCAAAAATTAAATCCCGATATCCAAATTTTGACATTTGAAATTTAAATAATAAAATTACAACTGTAACATATTAAAATTTGGAGGAAAAATAGGGGAACCAAGTTGCCTAGAGTGACTTAGTCCTAGCCCTATTTTGTAGGGTGTAAAGTGTCGAGAGAAAAATATTAAATGTATGCATTGGTTTTGTACATCAGTTTTCTTGGTAAATGTCTAAATGGTCCATGGAATGCATAATTTAGGAAATTAGGTGTACAATTAGGTCCATTCACTTAGGAGGGAGTAAAAGGGTAAGTGTAAGAAGATAGTTCCCAAAAAGGGGGCTTAAGTGACCACTTTTTTTTCTTTTCTGAAATTAGAATATACTAACCTTGGATGTGAAATTGAGGATAGTTACACTCAAAATTTTGAGATGGAACAAAAACAAGGATCAAAGTGCTCCAAGTCTACTTTCTAAACTACTAATTTATTTTGAAAAAGGTTGAGATTAAGGGGTTCAAAAGAGGGACGTACACAAATTGGTGTTGTTTTTGTCAAAGAAACATAACATAACAACTCTTGTACGAGCCTAACACGATGAAATTTTTTTAGTATTTTTAAAATTACTACAGTCAAAAGTTAGCTAATAGTATGCAGTTGATGCATGATTTTTTTGATAATTTTTTAATGAATATTTTATTTTTCACTAATTTTCAAAGTGGACACTTCCTGAAAAATAGAATTTTGGTTGTGCTACCCATACAAATTTTGGAAACTAATTGATTTTTTTTAATTTTTAGAATGGAGTCTAGTTTCTAAAAATGTAATTTATTTGAAATTTTGATGGACAGTTAATTTATAACAAAAAAAAACACCAAACACAACTTTTTGCCAAAAAAGAGACATACAAACAAAAGGAATTATGGATGAAAGGCTTAACATTGTCAGAAAGTGAAAAAATTACATCATTGGATAGCTAACAGAGAATGTAACATTACCCAGATGTTTGATTTGTTTTATATTGGACTACGTGCAATCCTGATGGCGAGCACAAACCCAATTATATGAAATATTGTAGAATTTGCAAAAGAAAAGTCTTTGGTTATTGGGAATGCCCTCCAAGCCTTTGGGTTGGTATTCCAAGGAAAATACCAATCCAAAGGCTTGGGGATTCCCAAAGCAAGACATAATG
Organism: Sequoia sempervirens; assembly: GCA_007258455.2. NCBI lineage: Eukaryota > Viridiplantae > Streptophyta > Pinopsida > Cupressales > Cupressaceae > Sequoia > Sequoia sempervirens. The sequence goes on along the minus strand of VDFB02301428.1, from coordinate 17,267 downwards.
TGCTCACAATATATCTCAATTTTGACATGGTCTTTTGTGTTCATGGGGAACATGTCTAGCAAGACATAACACGAGCACAGTTTAACACACTTGTGTTCTATCTTGCTTTATGTTAAATGCTACTCTATTGAGTGTATGTTTATCTATTTGTATGTTTGCATGTACATGTATACTTGTATGTCATGTATGTATGTATGCATGTATGTATCAATGCATGTATATTGTATGTATGCCTATGTGTATGTAAGATTGTATCTACACATGTACATGTATGCTTGTATGTATGTCGGATTGTATGCACATATGTAAATTATGCTTGTATTTATGTATGTATGTATTTATGTATTTCCTTAGAGAGAGGGAGAATTTTAAGAGAGAGATATCTAGATTTTTCTAGGTAGGGTGGGAGGGGGACGGGGATAGGGACGGGGATAGGGAAAGGGGAGAGAGAGAGATGGGGGTGGAAGTGAGATTTTAAGAGAGATGGAGTGGGAGAGAAGGGGTTGGATTGAGAGGGACTTAGCTAGGTAGGGTGGGAGGGATAGAGGGAAGGAGATAGAGAGAGAGAGCAGGCTGGGGGAGAGAGAATTGAGAGAGAGGGAGAGATAGAGGTGGGGGGAGAAGACAAAGATAGAGAGAAAGAGAGAGTTATGTAGGTAGGGTGCAAGGAGGGAGACTTGAGGAGGTGTGAGGGGTGGGAGGGAGGACTTGAGAGATGGAGTGAGTGAAAGGAGGGTGGGAAATACAAAGAGTGGAGTGTGAGTGGGAGACCCTAAGAGAGGGAGGAGGCATCTGGGGAGGGAGTGACTGATGAAGGGAGAAAATAGGGGGGTGGAGTGAGGAGTGAGCTTATCTAGGTATGGTGGGAGGGATGGATAGAGAGAGAAGGGAGAGAGAGAGAGAGAGAGAGTTACCTAAGTAGATTTCCAGAGGGACAAACGTGAGAGAGAGAGGGTGGGGTGGAAGGGAGAGACATGAGAGAGAGGGAGAGAGAGGGAGTGGGAGAGAGTGGGAGGGAGATAGATAGAGATAGATAGACAAAGTGATAAAGGGTGGTAGGGATTGATTGGAGAGGTGCATTAGAAAAGAGGGAGAGAGGTCGATGAGACAATTAGAGAGAGGAGTAGGAGGAGAGAGGGGGAGGGAGGGAGAATTGAGATGTATAGATAGAGAGAAAGTGATATTGGGAGGACAGGGTATAGGGTTGAGGGATTAAATTAGGACCTATAAGGTTGATGGTTTTAGATGTGTGTGTAGGAGTTTAAGGTTTGAAGTTTGAAGTTAAGGTTAAATAGTAGAATTATTAGGTTGAGGTAGAGGTAGAAAGGTTTAAGGTTCACAGTTAAAGGAGTTTAAGTTTGAGAGTAGAGGTTTAGGAGTATAGGTTTAGAGGTATATGGTTGAAAGGATTAAGTTGAGGGTCAATACAAAAGAATTACTGAGAGGAATTACTAGGGGTTGAGGAGTTTAGGGTTTAGGAATAGAGGGTTGATAGATTATAGGTTAGAGTATTTGAAGCATTTAATATGTATAGGAGTGGATGAGTAGAGAATTAGAGGTTTTAAAGGTTGAGGGGTTGAGGTTTAAAAAGTTTGAGGTAGAAGGATTGAGGAATTTATAGGAGTATAGAGTTGAGGGATTAGGGTTGAGGATCAATGTATATAGGTAAGAGGTATAGGAGTTGAAAGAGAGGATTAGAGAGTTTACAAGGGTTGAAATTTTGAGGGTTTAAGGGTTGAGGGTTTATGGATTAGGGTAAAGAGTTTTCTTGGATTTAAGGGTTTAATGGTTGATGGATTATGGTTTAGGGTAGAGGGTATTGGTTTGAGGGTAGAGGGTAGAGGGTAGAGGGTAGAGGGTAGAGAGTAGAGGGTAGAGGGTTTAAGAGTTGAGGGTTGAGGGTTTAGGGTTTAGGGTTGAGTGTTTAAGGGTTTAAGGGTTGATGATTTAGGGTTGAGGGATTAGGGTAGAGAGGGAGGTATGGATGGATAGAGAGATGGAGGGAGAAGTGAGATAGAGATAAGGAGAGAAGAGGAGGGAGGAACATAGATATATGAGGGTTGAGGGTACATATGGTTGAAAGGATTGGGGTTTAGAGTCCAATGTATATGGTAGAGGGTATCGGAGTTGAGGGTTTAGGGTTTGAGGGTTGAGGATTGAGGGATTAAGGGTTGAGGGTTGAGAATTGAGGGTTAATGGTTTAATGTATAGGGTAGAGGGTAGAGAGTTTAAGGGTTGAGGGTTGAGGGTTTAAGGTTGAGGGTAGAGGATTAAGGGTATAGGGTTGGGGTATTAGGGTTGAGGGTCATTTGTATAGGGTAGAGGGTATAGGGGTTGAGGGATTAGGGTTTAAGGGTTGAGGGATTAAGGGTCAAGATGGTTGAGGGATTAGGGTAGAGAGTTTACTAAGTGTTTTCAAGGGTTGAAGGGTTATGGTTGAGGGTAGAGGGTAGAAGGTAGAGGGTTTAAGGGTTTATGGTTTAAGGGTTCATGGTTCAAGGTTCAGGGTTTAGGGTTTAGGGTTGAGTGTTTAAGGGTTTATAGGGTAGAGGGTAGAGGGTTTAGAGGTTGAGGGTTGAGGATTGAGGGTATAGGGTTGGGGGATTAGGGTTGAGGGCCAATGCATAGGGTAGAGTGTATAGGGGTTGAGGGATTATGGTTTAAGGGTTGAGGGATTAAGGGCCAAGAGGGTTGAGGGATTATGGTAGAGAATTTACTAAGTGGATTTAAGGGTCGAGGGATTAGGGTAGAGGGTAGAGGGTAGAGGATTGAGGGTAGAAGTTAGAGGGTTTAAGGGTTTAGGGTTTAAGGTTTGGGGGTTTAGGGTTTAGGGTTTAGGGTTGAGTGTTTAAGGGTTTATAGGGTAGAGGGTAGAGGGTTTAAAGTTGAGGGTAGAGGATCGAGGGTATAGGTTTGGGGGATTAGCGTTGAGGGTCTAATGTATAGGGTAGAGGGTATAGAGGTTGAGGAATTAGGGTTTAAGGGTTGAGGGATTAAGGGTCAAGAGGGCTGAGGGATTAGGGTAGATAATTTAGTGAGTGGTTTTAAGGGTTGAGGGATTAGGGTTGAGGCTAGAGGGTGGAGGATTGAGGGTAGAGAGCAGAGGGTTTAAGGGCTGAGGGTTTAGGGTTTAGGGTTTATGGTTGAGTGTTTAAGGGTTTATAGGGTAGTGGGTAGAGGGTTTAAGGGTTGAGAGTTTACGGTTGAGGGTAGAGGATTGAGGGTATAGGGTTGGGGGATTAGGGTTAAGGGTCCAATGTATAAGGTAGAGGGTATAGAGGTTGAGGGATTAGCATTTAAGGGTTGAGCTTGGATTAAGGGTCAAGAGAGTTGAGGGATTAGGGTAGAGAGTTTACTAAGTGGTTTTAAGGGTTTAAGGGTTGAGGGATTAGGGTTCAGGGTATAGGGTAGAGGATTGATAGTAGAGGGTAGATGGTTTAAGGGTTTGGGGTTTAAGGGTTGAGGGTTTAGGGTTTAGGGTTGAGTGTTTAAGGGTTTAAAGGGTAGAGGGTAGAGGGTAGAGGGTTTAAGGGTTGAGAGTTTAAGGTTGAGGGTAGAGGATTGAGGGTATAGGGTTGGGGGATTATGGTTTATGTTCTAATGTATAGGGTAGAGGGTATAGGGGTTGAGGGATTAGCATTTGAGGGTTAAGCCTTGATTAATGGTCAAGAGGGTTGAGGGATTAGCATAGAGGTTTTACTAAGTGGTTTTAAGGGTTTAAGGGTTAAGGGATTAGGGTTGAGGGTAGAGGGTAGAGGATTGAGGGTAGAGGGTTTAAGGGTTGAGGGTTTAGGGTTTAAGGTTGATGGTAGAGGATTGAGGGTATAGGGTTGGGGGATTAGGGTTGAGGTTCTAATTTATAGGATAGAAGCTAGAGGGGATGAGGGATTAGGGTTTAAGGGTTGAGGATTGAGGGTTGAGGATTGAGGGTATAGGGTTGGGGGATTAGGGTTTAAGTTCTAATGTATAGGGTATAGGGTAGAGGGTTGATGGATTAGGGTTAAGGGTAGAGGGCAGAGGGGTTGAAGGATTAGGGTTTAAGGGTATAGGGTTGAGGGTTTAGGGTTTAAGGTTGAAGGTAGAGGATTGTGGGTATAGGGTTGGGGTTCTAATGTATAGGGTAGAGGGTAGAGTGGTTGAGGGTTAGGGTTTACAGATTGAGGGTTGAGGGTTGATGATTGAGGGTATAGGGTTGGGGGATTAGTGTTGAGGTTATAATGTATAGGGTAGAGGGTAGAGGGATTGAAAGATAAGGGTTAAGGGTAGAGGGTAGAGGGGATGAAGGATTAGGGTTTAAGGGTATAGGGTTGAGGGTTTAGGGTTTAAGGTTGAGGGTAGAGGATTGATGGTATAGGGTTTGGGGATTAGGGTTGAGGTTTTAATGTATAGTATAGAGGGTAGAGAGGTTGAGGGATACAAGAATACAAGGCTGAGTATTGAGTAGGTTTGGTCCTTAGAGAAGTGCTTCGAGGCGGAGAACAAACTCAAGCCAAACAAAAAAATAAAGCTCACACAAGAGTTGGGATTGCAGCCCCACCAGGTGGTTGTGTGGTTCCAAAATAGATGAGCATGTTGGAAGTCCAAGCAAATCAAGTGTGACAACAATGATCTCAAGGAGAACTATGATGTTTTTATGGAAGAAAACTAGAAGCTCCACGCCGAGGTGATATTAAACTAAAATGAGCAAAGTCAAAACTAAATGGATTTTGGTATTGGTACCAATTGCATGTTTGTGGATTCTAAAATTACTTAGTTTGTTGTAGGTTGTAGGGCTAAAAGTCAATCTAGAAGGCTACAAAAGCAATGGGAATGATGTTGTGCTCAAGAGCATGAAAAGTGAGTGTGGTGAGCAAGAGGAGACTGAGGCCAATGAGTCGGGCCAGATTGTGCAATCAAAACTAGGAGTGAAGAAATTTTGAAGAAACTAGGAAAGGATAATTTCTCTACTTGCTCTAAGATCAATGCTGATCAAATCAGAGATATTGGAACCCCCCACGAGTAAGCTAATGCTGGAATAGATGGGGACAATGCCTCATCTACTCAAGCTATTTCTGCCATGGGCTCATACTACATCAATTTCTCTGACAACCCTGATGACACACCTATTAATGGGTGCAACCAACAACACTTGCTTCCCCAATTTGGGCATTTGATGAAATATTGTGAAGTAGAGGGAAGCTACTATTCATTTATTATGGACTCTGAGTTAGCAAATATGGATTACACTGACAGTTATTAATATTTTGAAGCTTATTCAGAAAGGAATATCTCATATTCTTAGATTTTAGATTGGCTTACTTCCCTTCAAGTCTATCTTGGTATCCCACTGGTTGTGGGCTCTCTTCCTAGAGAGTTTTGGTAGGATGTTATTGATAAATTTCACGAGAAGGTCTAACATTGGTAGTGCAGGTGGCTTTCTACCATTGGAAGAGTGATTCTTTTGAAGTCAATGGTTTAGGCCCTCCCTACATATATAGATGTTTTGTGCTTTCAACTCATTCCAGTTTCATTAAAAAAATTGAGAGTCTCTCAAAAATTCTTATGGGTTTGTAATATGATCTCAAAGAAGTGGAATTTGGTTAAGTGGGATATTATTTGTAGGTCAAAGCAAGAAGGTGGGATCAGTCTTATGACAAGTTGGTTTTAATGGTTAGGTTTTGGTAGCTAAGTTGTATTGGAGGTGGTGTACTAATCAACATCAAAATTGGGCTAAGATCCTCACTTCAAAGTATTTGAGAGGGGTGGAAAGTGTTGATATGCCTAGATATAGCCTCTTAGATAAGGGTTCTATGATCTAGGGCACCCTTAAAATGGGGCTAAGCTAATCAAGCAAGCATTATTCTAGATCTATAACAGAGGCTCTAAGGCTTTGTTCTGGATTGACTCTTGGGATGAGCATCCCTCTATCATGTTAATGTACCCACATTTGTAATCTTTATGTAACATTTTTCTTGATGTTGGTTGGTGTAGAGTGGTTGATTTTAAATCCTCCCACGTTCTAGATCAAGTAATATTTTTTAGATGGAAAGACCCACATGAGTGACCACTTGGAGGTTCGATGGAGGATCGTTGTGACCTGGAAAATATTTTGGCTAACAGAGTTTGTAATTATTTATTGGAGAGATATTTTCTTTCCTAGGGTCTTGACCTAAAAGGAAAATTATTGACCCCTAATCCCTCAATCCTCAACTCTCAACCCCTCTACCCTCTACCCTATACTTAGAACCTCAACCCTAATCCCCCAACCCTATACCCTCAATCCTCTACCCTCAACCCTCAACCCCAAACCATAAACCCTTAAACCCTCTACCCTCTACCCTCAATTTGTCTACCCTCTACCCTCAGCCTTAAACCAGCAGGAACTCTCTGCCTAATCCTCAGCCCTCTTGTTAATGCTCAACCCTTAAATGCTAATCCCTCAACCCTATACATTGGACAAATAAGTTGTATTGGATTTTTTTTTTTGAAATTCTATTCATATTTAACTATATGTAATATTTTTTGTATATTTTATTTTTGTAGCTGGAATCTATTACCAAAAAATATTATTTAATATTTAAATACCTTCAAAATATAGAAAGAAAATTTTGATTCAATATGTATATAACAACCAATAATTTGTTTTCAACTTTATAATTTTACTTTGAACTTTTTTTTATTGAAACATATTATATTTTTGTTAATCATTATTCTTAGTAAGAAGACACGATTTGAAATATCATTGTAATTTGATACACAAGTGAAATATGGAGGGACACACATACCAATTTTTTAGGACCATGAGGAGGTTGGCTAAGTTCATTTGCAATGTATAAGGTAGAGGATATAGAAGTTGAGGGATTAGCATTTAAGGGTTAAGCCTAGATTAAGGGCCAAGAGGGTTGAGGGATTAGGGTAGAGAGTTTAGTAAGTGGGTTTAAGGTTAAGAGATTAGGGTTGAGGGTAGAGGGTAGAGGGTAGAGGATTGAGGGTAGAGAGTAGAGGGTTTAAGGGTTTAGGGTTTAGGGTTTAAGGTTGAGGGTAGAGGATTGAGGGTATAAGGTTGGGGGATTAGGGTTTAGGTTCTAATGTATAGGGTAGAGGTAGACGGATTGAGGGATTATGGTTTAAGGGTTGAGGGTTGAGGGTTGAGGATTGAGGATTGAGGTTATAAGGTTGGGGGATTAGGGTTTAGGTTCTAATGTATAGGGTATAGGGTAGAGGGGTTGAGGGATTAGGGTTAAGGGTAGAGGGAAGAGGGGTTGAGGGATTAGGGTTTAAGGGTATATGGTTGAGGGTTTAGGGTTTAAGGTTGAGGGTATAGGGTTGGGGGATAGGGTTGAGGTTCTAATGTATAGTGTAGAGGGTAGAGGGGTTGAGGGATTAGGGTTTAAAGATTGAGGCTTGAGGCTTGAGGATTGAGGGTATGGGGTTGGGGGATTAGTGTTGAGGTTCTAATGTATAGGGTAGAGGGTAGATGGGTTGAGGGATTAGGGTTAAGGGTAGTGGGTAGAGAGGTTGAGGGATTAGGGTTTAAGGGTATAGGGTTGAGGGTTTAAGGTTGAGGTTAGAGGATTGAATGTATAGGGTTTGGGGATTAGGGTTGAGGTTCTAATGTATAACTTGTAGAGGGTAGATGGGTTGAGGGATTAGGGTTTAAGGGTTGACGGTTGAGGGTTGAGGGAGACAAGAATACACGGCTAAGTATTGAGTAGGTTTGGTCCTTGGAGAAGTGCTTCAAGGCGAAGAACAAACTCAAGCTAAAGAGAAAAATAAAGCTCACACAAGAGTTGGGATTGTAGCCCCACTAGGTGGTTGTGTGGTTCTAGAATAGATGAGCACGTTGGAAGACCAAGCAGCTCAAGAACAACAGTAATGATCTCAAGGAGAACTATGATGCTATTGTGGTAGAAAACTAGAAGCTCTGTGCCGAGGTGATAATAAACTAAATTGAGCAGAGTCAAAACTAAATGAATTTTGGTACCAATTGCATGTTTCTAGATTCTAAAATTACTTAGTTTGTTGCAGGTTGTAGGGCTAAAAGTCAAGCTAGAAGGATACACAAGCAATGGGAATGATGTTCTCAAGAGCTTGAAAAGTGAGTTTGGTGAGCAAGAGGAGACTGGGGCCAATGAGTCAAGCCAAACTGTGCAATTAGAACTAGAAGTGAAGAAATTTTGAAGAAACTAGGAAAGGATAATTTCTCTACGTGCTCTAAGTTTAGCACTGATCAAATTGAAGATATTGGAACCCCCACAAGCAAGCTTCTACTGGTATAGATGGGGACAATTCCTCCTCTACTCAAGTTGTTTCTACCATGGGATCATACTACATCAATTTCTCTGACAACCCCAATGAAACACCTATTAATGGGTGCAACTAGCAACACTTGCTTCCCCAATTCAAGCATTTCATGAAATACTATGAAGTAGAGGGAAGCTAATATTCATTTATTATGGACTTTGAGTTAGAAAATATGGATTACACTGACAGTAATTAATATTTTGAAGCTTATTCAGAAAATAATATCTCATATTCTTATATTTCATATCCGTTCGCTTCCCTTTGTCTATCTTGGTATCCCATTGGTTGTGGGCTCTCCTCCTAGAGAGTTTTATATGTTATTGATAAGTTTTGAGAGAAGGTCTATAACCATTGGACTTGCAGGTGGATTTCTACTATGGGAAGAGTGACTGTTTTGAAGTCAATGGTTTAGGCCCTCCTTCTATACAATTTTTTTTGTGCTTTTGAATCATTCTAGTTTCATTAAAAAATTGAGTCTCTTAGAAATTCTTATGGGTTTGTAATATGATCTCAAATAAGTGTCCAATTTGGTTAGGTGGGATATTATTTGTAGGACAAAGCAATAAGGCAGGATCGGTCTATGACAAGTTGGACTTAATGGTTAGGTTTTGGTAGCTAAGTTGTATTGGAGGTGGTGTACTAATCAACATCAAAACTAGCCTAAGATCCTCACTTAAAAGTATTTTAGAGGGGTGGAAAGTGTTGATGTGCCTAGATACAACCTCTTAGGTAAGGGTTCTATGATCTAGGGAACCCTTAAAAGGGGGCTAACCTAATCAAGCAAGGATTATTCTAGATATATAATAGAGGCCTTGAGGCTTTGTTCTGGTTTTACTTTTGGGATGAGCATCCCCCTATCATGTTAATGCACCCACATTTGTAGTTGTATATACATCCAAAATTGGTCTAGAGAATATTAATTAAATATCCATTATTTAATTAATGAAATCTTTATTCCCCTACTATATAAATAAATTGCAAATTTATTTACATAGTTCCCATTCTCTTAATTCCTCTATTCTAATTCACCCTCTTCATGATTTAGTTGAAATAAAAAAATCTAAATAATTTATTTTATTTTAATTAATTCCCTCTCATTTAATTCAAATTTTTAAATTTGAATTTCATCACATTTGTACATATTTCTCTATCTACCTTCCACCTCACCCTCCAACTCACCATTTGTCACATGAAAATAATTATCATTATTTTCTAAAATAGATATTTGATCTCAACAATTTAACCACCTTCTAGACACATGACTCCTTAATTCAAATGATTCCTTCTTACACTTGGAAAGATGGTTTTACTAAAGGGAACAATTTCCTTGTTTTCTCCATCCTTCTCATTCTTCACGATCGATTTCTCCAAATCAAATCTCAATCGTTCATGGTTGCCAACTCACCAAATTCCTTGGAGAAATATATAAATTGAGGCCCATTTACAGCTTTTTGGCATAAGGAGCATTTGCATAACATCACTCTGTAGGATTTCATTCAAGTTTAAAGAGCTTAGTTTGCATTTTCAATTTGGCATTTTAGAATAGTTTATCAATTTTCTTTGAATCATGGCTCCTTTAGATATTTCCTAGTTTAATTGAGCATCTAGGACCATTTTCATCTCACTATCATTAGCTTAATTCTTCATTGTTTACTTTCATATCATTTTGTATACAACAATTCATTTCACCATGTCACTCCATCATTTCATCCAACTGAATCCTTCAATCATATAGATGTAGGCTTAGATTCTACATTATGGATAAATAGGCTACTTGTTTCTTAGAGGACATCCCAATGATTTGTGTACGAATAATATCTGAGAGCATAAATACTAGGACATTTGAGATTAGAGGAAGATGGGAGGTTTTTAAGGAACTATGTTATCAAATTATGTTTGATTAAGTTAGATTTCCTTACTGTAATGCTTTCCATCTAAGTATGTTGTTAATTTGATATAATTCACGCATATTTTATTACACACATAAATTGGCACCCACCATGGGGCCTAGCCCCTGTTATTTTGATATTTTCAGGAAAAAAAAATTATAGGCTCAGATGAGTATTTCTTTGGCATAAACACTGACTTGTCTGGTGCTTTTAAAATATTCTCTAGCACTTACACCAACTATTCTGGCACTTCGAAGGATTTCTCTAGCACATCAAAGCCATTTTGTGGTGCTTCAAGGAGTTTCTGTGGCTCTTTGACCAATTTATATGGTGCTTTAACCAATTTCTCTGGCACTTTTCATTAATTCTGTGGCACTTTTTTCTTTTTGGCGCTTCTACTTACTATTATGGTGCTTTCAATTATTTCTGTAAATTTTCTTGAGAATGAAAATTGATGTTTTCCTTTCTATTGTGCAGATTTCTTGAAACATTGTCAAAGACTTTGCTAAAACTCTAGAATGGTTGTCAAAGAAAATTCATCATAAACTACTGATAAATTTGATTCAGGGGCTAGATTTTATGTCTTTCCTTCATACTTAAATTAGGAACATAGATTAATTAACAAGGAAAGAACACCATTTTTTTGCATGTGGGAATGGTAGGCATATGCTCTCCCCTTAATTGGGTGGTAAAAAAGCTAGACCCATTCCTTTTCATTATTTGTGGTTTGTTTTTGAATGGTAGGCATATGCTCTCCCCTTAACTAGGTGATCAAAACTCCAGACCCATTCTTGTTAATCTGCGAGTGTGACTAGTATATACAGTGTGGGTTCTCTCTTTATTCATGCAGAATAAAGATTGATTGAACTATAGGTATATTCTCTCACTTTTGTTTATCCTAGAGGGCCTGCCTTGGGGAAAAATTACTCACCCAAGGGAACGACCCAACCGGCAACACGCTAAAGCCAAGCACATTTCTAGTCGGGATATAAATGTGGGTATTGGAACAAAGGCCAATATCATGAGGATAGTCCTGACGAGAAGGGAAACAATGGTCTCTCACCCCATCAGTTATCCCCCATGAATAGAAAGTCCTTACTAAACCCTTGTAGTAATTTGGCCAAAACCTTTATGTATTCTCTTGGTACAATAATGGTCATTGTGAAGGCATCCACATTCTCGTAGTTTTTAGTAGAGATGATCAATCTGCCATGGGAGTTTTATGGAGGCTGGAAGCTTGGTTGACCTGAGAAGTGAGTGCACTGTAATGGGGAGCCCGTGTGGCCAAGCTTCTGAATTCATCCGCTAAAAAAAAGTGTGGGTTGGGTAAAACCCACATGGAATCCAAGAGAATATAGTCTTTCACAGCCCTAGGGAATGTACGTTGTGATTGATTGTACTTGTCAAAGTGTTTTCAAACCAAAATTCAAACAAAACCTCACACACTAGAAAAGTACAAAATTGTGATTCAGAATACATCATCTGGAACAAACTACCCTCTGACCAAACACCGGAAAAATCAAGCAAATTTGAAACAAACTATTGCATTCTTTGTTCAATGCTTCCATTTTTTTTGCAGCACTTTCAATGATTTTTCAAGCGCATCCACCGTCTGTTTCAGTGCATCCACCCCATTTTTTAGCGCATCTCCTAAATTTTGTGGCACATCTACCAAATCCTAAAGTGCATTGACCAAAAACTCTGGTGCATTTGAGCTATTCTATGGTGCATCCACCTAATTCTATAGTGCATTCTAGCAAAATATTTTTGGTGCATCCAAGATTTTCTATGGCACTTCTGCCTTTTAGCGCTTCCACTGACTATAATAATGATTTCACCAAAATTTATAAACAGAGAATTGGGATTGTTCTTTACTCTACATTTTAAAACCAGATTTAGAAGATTTTCCAATTCAGGATCATTCCTCACAAACTAAGGAGCTTAAACATGTCCTTTATCCAATGACTTCACGAAAAATCAAAATTTGAAAACCAAAAGTTGTAGCTCTTAGTCCAAACACTCATCAAGAACATATTTCTATGCTCTGTAAATTTAGGGATAGATTGAGCTATTCAAATCTTACATAAAAGCTTCAAAGAACAACGTCGGTTTGTATTCGTTCTACTATTGCCAAAATGAAAGACTCTTCCAAAGATTCAAACATCCTATCTAAAAAGGAAATTTCTCACCATTTCACGATTTGAACCCAAAATTGCAAAATATTCTCAAGTTTGGTATTATCCCTTAAAGTCCAAAACTTTTTTAAAATTGACTCTCACAAGTTAAATCCTTTTTTACCTAAACTTTGATCACACATCTAAAAGTGCCCCATCATGAAGAACCCAAAATTTGATCATCAAGTTGAGTTTCCCCATTAGGATTCATCATCCTTCATCTTGAAACTGTGATAGGTCAAAATAAAGCGGTAGAAAACGAGCAGAAAACAAAGTAATGCAAAGACCACTAAGAACAACCTACACCTCAAGATTAGCCTAGTTGGAATCAACACAAAATAAGAACAAATGAAACCTTTTACCTTGTGTGGAATTGATCCTTTGGTTGGCCCTTTGATCTTTGGTGTGTATGCTCCTTGGATGGCAAGATATGCAAGCTAGATGATGATGTGAGGATGGATGGAAGGAAGTGGATGAAAGCATGAAAATGGATAAGTATGAATTCTAAAGAAATTTTGCAAGAGTTTGGCTACAATGCATGATCTTCCCTAAATGAGAGAAAAGAGGGGGTATTTATAGAGATTTTGGAAATCTCTAGGGAAATGGATGGCCAAGATTGAGCCACCAATGATCAAGATGTAGGGCTAAGGTGAGTTGAGAACTCACAAGCCCTCACATCTTGACATGTGGCATGTGATATATGGCCCTAAAAGGTGAAGTGGACATGAGGTGGATGGATAGTACATGACATGGAGAGGGTACATAGTACCTTGGGATTGGGACAAGATCCCCTCATAAATGAGGTGCCTATCCCCATGTGGGTGAGAGGATAAGTGGGGAATTAAAAATTTCTCAAATATTCTCATGGGGATGAGAGAAGGAATTTTAAATTCCAAGTGGTGCATTGGGGGATTAAATGTGAATTAAAAATTGTTGAGTGGGGGACATGTAAGAGACATTTAATTTTAAAATTGTGAAAATGTTGAGTGGGGAATTAAATGTGAATTAAAAATTCACATGGGGAAGAGAAAAAGGAATTCAATATTCCTTGGAAGGATAAAAGGAATTAAAAATTCCTTGAGAGGTTGATTAGGCTAGTTAATGAAGGATTAGAGGAGGGTTAGGTGGCTAAGAGAGATTAGAGGCCAACTTGCAAAAGTTGGAGGATGTGACACATCCTAATCAAGGATTAAGCATGTGCACACCCCTAATGATGAGATTAGGAGAATAATTAGGATTAGATAAAGATGATGGAGGATGTGACATATGAGGAATTAAATAAATGTGATATTTATTTATTTCATTTGATGAAGGGGGGGAGGTATTTAATTATTTAACTAGATACCTTAGGGATTAGAGGAATTAAGGATATTAATTAAATAATAGTGATATTACTTAATTAATGCAAATAAGGATGCTTAAATGAGAGGGGATAAATTTGGATAAATTAAGTGTCCAAATTTAGGTGTCTACAGAAACAATACACTTTAAATCAAATTTTTATCACCTTGGTTATATCAATAGAATTCATTATTCTATTAAACCAAGGTATCCCTTGGGTACTCTCAAATAGCGATCAAAATTTAGCAAACTTTCATAACTTGTATGCCCATTTTAGCAAAATTTAGGAATATTTTATGGAACATAAGTTGGTGATCCCTATGTTCGATGGATCTAATTACAGTGATTGGAAAGTGCAAATGAGTGGATATATTGTTTCTCTTGGTTACAATCTACTTAGAAGGCTATTGAGACGAAGTACATTGCTTCGGTGAATGGTCCTACTAATGCAGATGAGGTTTCTACTTACGAGGAGAATGAGAAAGTGAGGTATGTTATTTTTAGTGATTTATCTAAAACTAAGCAAGCTAAGGTTCTTTCCTTAGATATTGCTTATGATGACTGGAAGAAGTTGGAAGAACTGTATGAAGGAAATGAAAGAGTAAAATTTACAAAGAAGCTGGTAGCAAAGCACAAATTTAAGAATTTGAAGATGGAATAAGGTGAAGAGTTTACAAGCTATTTCCAAAGGATTGAGATGACAACAAATGAAGTTAAGAATCAAGGGGGAAAGCTGACTAGTGAAGATATTAAATTGAGAAGATCTTAACCACCCTACCAGATTTCTATAGTGACGAGATCTCAGTTATTAAAGAGATGTATGATCCTATAAAGTATACTAAATAATAGTTATTTGATACCTTTCAATCATTTCAGATGAGAAAGTTCAGGAAAGAAGAAAAGATAGAGACGACATTTAAGTAAATGAAGATTGAACATGATCCGGAGAGTGATGGTTCTGATGAGTTGGAAGCGAACTTCACCAAGAAGTTGAAGAAAGGTATTGGAAAGTAGAAAGGTATGTTTCCCTTTAAATGTTTCAATTGTGGTAATATTAGTCATCATGCTTCAAGATGTTCGAATAGATTTGCACAGAAGAAGAACAAGAATTATAAAGATAAGGATAGAAAGGATAAGAAATACAAGAAGTTGTATTATGTTAAAGAAGAAGTTGGAATGTCTGATGATGAATCTGAAAATGAGGTTGATGAAAGTGAATGCTTGTTTTTAGCTTTGGAAAACAAATCTCTATCTGCTGACCCTAGAAAATGTGCAAGAAAGAATAACCTGGAGAACAAAAGGAATAATATGGACGGTACTTTGGTTACTTCCTTTCATGCAAGACAAGATAAAGACTATTGGGTGATTGATAGTGGATGTTCTAATCACATTACCAAAGATAAGAGTAAGTTCACTCAACTTGAAAAGCATGATGGTGGTTTAGTCATGTTTGGTAATGATTCAAAACCTAAAATTTATGGGAAAGGTTCAATTAGTCTTGATGGAATACACAACACTAATGATGTATAATATGTGAAGGGTTTGAGGCATAACCTTTTGAGTTTTGGAAAGATGTGTAGCAATGGTTTTAAACTTGTGTTTCAGAATAATACTTGTGAAATCAAAAAAGGATTCAGAAATGGAGATATGATTGTTGTTGGAAGGAAAACTCATGGAAACATCTATTAGCTTAAGGGAGTTGATGGTCAATGCCTTGTATCTCAAGTCAGTAAAAGTTGGTTATGGCATTCGAGAATGGGACCTATAAATTTTGATAATCTAGTCAAAATCCGTTCAAAATAAATTGTCTAGGGTCTACCTAGAATCACAAGGCCTACTATTACTATTTGCAGAAGTTGTCAATTGGGGAAATAGACAAGATGCAACTTTAAGGAAAAAGAGAACTCTACTACTAGAATATTAGAGTTAATTCACACTGACCTCTATGGTCCAAATAGAATAGAAATCCTAAATGGTGACAGGTATTTCATGCTTCCTATTGATGATTTTTTCTCGAATGACATGGGTCACTTTTCTTAGAGAGAAGACTCGGGCTCTGGATAGGTTTAAAGTGTTCAAAGCAAGAGTGGAGAATGAAGTAAACCTGAAAATAATTTTTTTGAGATCTGATAGAGGTGGAGAATTCACTTCTAGTGAGTTTAATATATTCTCTGAGTAGTATGGCATAAAGAGACAATTTTTTTCTATGAGAACCCCTCAGTAGAATGGGGTAGTTGAGAGGAAAAATAGGAGAGTACAAGAAGCTACAAGAACCATGATGAAAGAATCAAATGTACTAGATGAGTACTGGAGAGATGCAATACACACTACTATTTATGCTCTTAATGGAGTCCAGATTAGAGGTAACAACACAAAGACTCATTTTGAGTTATGGACTAGTAAGATTCCTACTATAAAATACTTCAAGGTATTTGGAAGCAGATGTTACATTAAAAGAGATGATGAAAATCTTTGGAAAGTTTATTGCTAGATGTGATGAAGGAATTTTTCTTGGGTACTCTACTACTAGCAAAGAATATATATGCTTCAATAAGAGATTGAGGAAGATTGTTGAAAGTGCTAATGTGAAAGTTGATGAAGACATATGCAGACATATTCAGATAAGAGAAGTTGAACCTAATGATCCTATTTGTGGACATGTACCTGAGGAGAATAAGAAGAAGAGAATGAACTGAAACTTGTTGTTAAGACTCCTAAGTATGTGTAGAAGAATCATCTAGAGGAACAAATAATTAGAGATAAGAGTGAAGGCATGAAGACAAGAAGTAAAGTTGAGGATGAGGTAAATCTGTGTTTATTCTCTAAAATTGAACCTAATTCTATGAGTGAAGCATGTGAAGATGAGAGTTGGATGAAAGCTATGAAAGAAGAGTTGCAGCAAATAGTAAAGAATCAGACATGGGAATTAGTTCCTAGACTTGTGAATAAGAATGTAATTGGTTCAAAATGGGTGTCATGTCATGTCAGCATTTTTGAATGGTGAATTGGAGGAAGAAATGTACATGGAACAACCTGAAGGATTTCAATTATTTGAAAAACTAGACATGGTTTGTAAGTTGAAGAAGGTGTTGTATGGACTAAAGCAAGCTCCTAGAGCTTCGTATGCAAGACTGGATAGATACCTAACAAAAAAAGGATTCAACAAAGGATCTGTTGATAGCAGTATGTACTTCAAAGTGCAAGGTAACAAAATGTTGATAGTAGTTGTATATGTTGATGATATCATCTTTGGTGGAAATAAAGGCATGTGTAAAAGATATGTTGAAGAAATGTAAAAATAATTTGAGATGTCCATGATTGGTGAGTTGAATTTCTTTCTTGGTCTTCAAGTGAATCAAATTGATAAAGGGATATTCATTTCACAATCTAAGTATATAAAAGAGTTGTTGAAGAAGTTTGGTATGGATGACTCCAAACTAGTTAGTACTCATATGGTAACCAAATGTAAGAGAAGCAAAGATGATGAATCTACTAAAACCAATAAGAGAAAATACGAATCTATGATTGGTGGACTATTGTATCTTACTACTACTAGACGAGATATTATGCATGTAGTATA